>JASCZW010021135.1:0-11144 GCA_034211315.2 Aedes japonicus
TCGGGTACCGTTGAGTAGGTGGAGATTCTACGGGGCTGAGCTGTAAGCCACCCGACGGGTCGCAGGTTGCGGATAGCGAACGGCCTCCAGATATGGAGGTTAGTTGTGAATTAAATAAACAGCCCCGGACAAGCAGCGGGGGCTGCCTAGGATGTGGGGGACTGAACAGTTATTGGACTCTGTTGAGTTTCTTCCAAAAACCCACACGTATCCGAAAAGCAGCCCTGTCAAAGCGAGCCACCCCGCTATAAGGGTAAAAGTTCAAGCCTCTACCAAGCCGAGCGTCTGATTCACCACGGAGGTGCGGCTCAAACAGCGTCTGTTCTGGTATCCAGCGGCTGAGTAAGAAATGCTGTATCGCGTCCAGCTAGATCCAAGGTGGCAGCCCCATCAGCGCGATCGTCCTAGTGTCCAGCTGGGACGCTAATCAATGCTGGCACGATGGCCATCCGGCGAGACAGGATGGTTGGCGTAGGCCCAATAAGCCGCCCATAAAAACCAAATATTACGAATAACATAGAAGAAAATACGACTCGATATAATCGGCAAAGACCCTCGCGACGAAAAAAGGATTACGATTGGAAACTCGGAACATGGAACTGCAAGTCGCTTTTGCTTCGCTGGTTGCGACAGGATAATCTACGATGAACTACATCCCCGCAATTTCGATATCGTAGCGCTGCAGGAGCTTTGCTGGACGGGACAGAAAGTGTGGAAAAGCGGGCATCGAGCGGCTACCATCTACCAAAGCTGTGGCACCACCAACGAGCTGGGAACCGGTTTTATAGTGCAGGGCAAGACGCGGCAACGCGTAATCGGGTGGCAGCCGATTAACACAGGATGTGCAAGTTAAGAATCAAGGGCCGTTTCTTTAACTACAGCATCATCAACGTGCACTGCCCGCACGAGGGGAGACCTGATGATGAGAAGGAAGCGTTCTACGCGCTGTTGGAGCAGACCTATGATAGCTGCTCCCCGCGAGACGTGAAAATCGTCATTGGCGACATGAATGCTCAAGTAGGAAGGAGGCAATGTACAGACCGGTGATCGGGCCGAATAGCCTGCACACCGTATCGAACGACAACGGCCAACGATGCGTGAACTTTGCAGCCTCCCGTGGAATGGTAGTCCGAAGCACTTTCTTCCCCCGCAAAGATATCCACAAAGCCACCTGGAGATCACCCGATCAACAAACTGAAAACCAAATCGACCACGTTCTAATCGACGGAAAATTCTTCTCCGACATCACCAATGTTCGCACATACCGCAGTGCGAATGTAGATTCGGACCATTACCTAGTAGCAGTATGCATGTGCTCAAAACTTTCGACTGTGGCTAACACGCGTCGAAATCGAACGCAGCGGCTCAACATCGAGCGGCTGCGGGACAACGAAGTGGCCCTAAACTACGCGCAGCAGTTAGAGGCGGCACTACCAACGGAAGAGCAGCTAGGCGCCGCTACTCTTGAAGATGGCTGGAGAGATATCCGATCCGCCATAGGTATCACCGCATCAGCAGCACTAGGTACGGCGGCACCGAACCGAAGGAATGACTGGTTCGACAGTGAATGCGTGCAGTTAAAGGAGGAGAAGAATGCAGCAAGGGCGAGAATGTTGCAAGTCCGTACAAGAGCGAACGAGGCGCGATATAGACAGGCGCGGAACAGACAAAACTCGGTCTTCCGGAGGAAGAAGCGCCAGCAGGAAGAACGAGATCGCGAAGAGATGGAAGAGCTGTACCGCGTTAAGGACACACGGAAGTTCTACGAGAAGCTGAACCGCTCTCGCAAAGGCCATATGCCACAGGCCGACATGTGCAGAGATACTAACGGGGATATTCTCACGAACGAGCGTGAAGTGGTCGAAAGGTGGCGGCAGCATTACGACGAGCATCTAAATGGCGATGCGGCAGAGAACGAAGGTGGCATGGTACTGACCTTGGAAGCACGCGCGGAAGACGATAGATTCCCGGCTCCAGATCTGCAGGAGATTAAGGAGGAGATCGGCCGGCTGAAAAACAACAAGGCCGCTGGCGTAGACCAACTGCCCAGTGAGCTTCTAAAATACGGTGGTGAAGCACTGGCGAGAGCGCTGCACTGGGTCATTACCAAGATTTGGGAGGAAGAGGTTTTACCGGAGGAGTGGATGGAAGGAGTCGTGTGTCCCATCTATAAAAAGGGCGACAAGTTGGAGTGCGGCAACTACCGCGCGATCACATTGTTAAGCGCCGCCTACAAGGTACTCTCCCAAATTTTATGCCGCCGTCTATCACCGATTGCAAGAGAGTTCGTTGGGCAATATCAGGCAGGATTTATGGGCGAACGCGCAACTACGGACCAAGTGTTTGCCATCCGCCAAGTATTGCAAAAATGCCGCGAATACAATGTGCCCACACATCACCTGTTTATCGATTTCAAATCAGCGTACGACACAATTGATCGAGATCAGCTATGGCAGAGTATGCACGAATACGGTTTTCCGGACAAACTGACAAGATTGGTCAAGGCAACGATGGATCGAGTGATGTGCGTAGTACGGGTTTCAGGGACATTCTCGAGTCCCTTTGAAACTCGCAGAGGGTTACGGCAGGGTGATGGTCTTTCGTGCTTGCTATTCAACATCGCTTTGGAGGGTGTAATAAGAAGAGCGGGGATAGACACGAGTGGCACGATTTTCAGAAAGTCCGGCCAGTTACTTGGTTTCGCCGATGACATCGACATCATGGCACGGAATTTTGAGAAGGTGGCAGAAATGTACACTCGACTGAAGGCTGAGGCCAAACGGATCGGACTGGCCATTAACGTATCGAAGACAAAGTACATGCTAGGAAGAGGCTCTAGGGAAGAAACGGCGAGTCTCCCAGCTCGAGTTTGTATCGACGGCGATGAAATCGAGGTGGTCAACGAATTCGTGTACTTGGACTCACTGGTGACCGCCGATAACGACACCAGCAGAAATTCAGAGGCGTATTATGGCAGGAAACCGTGCTTATTTTGGACTCCGCAAAACTCTCCGGTCGAAAAAGTTCGCCATCGCACGAAATTAACCATCTACAAAACGCTGATTAGACCGGTAGTCCTCTATGGACACGAAGCGTGGACTATGCGCGCAGAGGACCAACGCGCCCTTGGAGTTTTCGAACGGAAGGTGTTGCGTACCATCTACGGCGGAGTGCAGATGGAAGACGGATCGTGGAGAAGGCGAATGAACCATGAGTTGCATCAGCTGCTAGGAGAACCTACAATCGTCCACACCACGAAGATCGGGCGATTACGATGGGCCGGGCATGTCACCAGAATATCGGATAACAACCAGGCAAAAATGGTTCTCGTCAATAATCCGACTGGAACACCACGAAGAGGTGCGCAGCGCGCAAGGTGGATCGACCAGGTGGAGGATAATCTGCGGACACTTCGCAGACTGCGAGGCTGGCGACAGCTGGCCATGGACCGAGTGCAATGGAGACGACTTCTATGTACAGCAAGGGACACACAGGCCTTAGACTGATTGGTAAGTAAGTAACTATGGAACAATCATTTGACGGTTACTATCTTGGCATTCCGCCTTAACCAAGAATCATTGTACAAGGGTCCAAGGATCTTTGTTGGTTCAACAAATTTGAAACTGTTACGGCCTTTGTGAGAACATCTGCCTTTTGTAATTCGGCCCCAACGTGCACCAGCTTGATTAGCTTTTTTTTCGACATTCTCGCGCTCGAAGTTAACATGTTTTATATTTCTATTCATTTGTCTTACTTACTAATTTTTATATTTTAAGTGTTTTAGCCCATTGGGCTCTTCAGCTTTGTTTAATTTTTTGTATTTGTTGTGTTTAAAATGTTTTATGTTTTACATGAAATTTTTCATTCAGCCCTTGGCGCATTGTTTGTTAAAATTTAATAACCTACCCAATCTACAACTATAACTACAATTTGAAAATACTATGGGTGGGGAACCAGATTTCGAATGATCTGGTGATCAGATGCCAGGCAGCGTTTCCTGTACCGATTGATAGACTCATTAAAACGATCGTGGAGCATTTTTATCTCGGCCAGACGGTGGACCCCAGATGTTCTTGTCCTCGGAGGGGTGTTCAGAATCATCCTGAGGAACTTATTTTGAACACGCTGAAGTTTCAGGTGATGTGTTTTTGCGCAACTCTCCCAGATTGGCATGCCGTACTCGATGACTGGAAGTATGATTTGCTTGTAGACAGCAAGCTTGTTTTTCAGGGATAATGTAGACCTTCTGTTGATCAATGGGTACAGTAGCTTCAACAGAACGTTACACTTAGTGACAGTTTTGTCAACCTGTTCCCTGAAAATAAGCCTGCTGTCTATTGTAACGCCAAGATAGACAGCTGATTTGGCCCATTCCACCGTTGTGTTGTTTAGTCTTATTTTACAATCCTCAGGCGGAAAAAGTTTGGGAGAGTTGGAGTATGGAAATAGGATGACCTGGGTCTTCGCCGCGTTGATACAGATCTTCCATTCGGTGAAGTATTCAGACAGAACATTCAGGCTTCGCTGCAGTTTCGCTATAAGCGCTCTTATTACCCTACCATTGTGGACGACTGCGGTATCATCGGCGAACAACGACAGAGATCCATTTTCAGATTTTATAACTGAGGCCCGTTCCCTCTTTAGAATGTTGCTTCGTACGGTGTTTTCGTGCCTCTCTTTATTCAGGGCTATGCTAGCAACTCTAGTATATTAGTATATTTCAGTTTTCGACACGAGCTCTCAACTGGTGATTCGGGCAGGTCTTTGTCCACCCGCCACAGTCCGCCCGGTTGTGGTATGGGAATCAGAGTCTTGCAAGACTGACTAATCGGACAGTTAATGCAATGCTAAAATTGCGGGCCACTGATAACTTTCCTTTCATCGGGTCCTAAGCTCGGTCCCAAGCTTAATGAATCGCCCGTAAAAATGTATCTCACATCGAAGAACCTTTTATATATTCTGTCAAATTAACAAAGCGAATCAAAACAAAAACAAAGATTCTTGTACAGAAAAATGGAAGAATGTATTGCGAGGTACAATGTGTCAGGTTCAGTTGAAAACAAGGAGTTATACAACAGTGAGCCAATTTAAAATCGCTAGTTTCCTATTGATTGTTGGTGTCAGTGTCAATTGGTTAATTTTGCTTCATGGACCTTTAACAGCACAACTAAAGTAGAATAGGTAAAAAGTGGGATCTTGGAATGTACACATATTATCAATTTGAGGTTTTTAAGTGGACAAGCAATTCTCTTAAAAATCTGGTGATCTGGTGAATCTGTAATCTTTACATACAGATATCTGTATGAAAAATATGAAAAAAAATCTGTGTCAA
This sequence comes from Aedes japonicus, assembly GCA_034211315.2. NCBI lineage: Eukaryota > Metazoa > Arthropoda > Insecta > Diptera > Culicidae > Aedes > Aedes japonicus. The sequence goes on from JASCZW010021135.1 coordinate 5,333, forward strand.
TCTAGATAAATCTGTGCATGTGGCAACCCTGCTCGCCAATGCACCCTCTAGGATGCTTGTCATCGCCAGCTGTCTCTGTATACTCAGAAATCTTTGATAGGAAATACTCTCGAGTAATTCATAGCGAGGGCCTAAAAACCATCATTTGTAAACAAATGACTTTAAATGTCGATTTCTCTTGAATCTTAAATCACTTCTCGTGAAATGAAAGCAGGCATCTGGTAAAGAATGTTAGTTCTACCATGGGAGTAGCTGTACATAGTAGGATTCTTGGTGATTCGTGAAAGATCAACATTTAAAGCCATTGTTCATAAATGGCTTTAGGCCTAATCATGAATTACTCGATATCAGTGATTTAATTAATTAAATCTGCAAAACGTAACTAGAAGACATAAGGTACAAAATCAATAGTTTCAATATTGGAATCGAAGCGTAGGTATACGTCCAATCGATTGGTTTAATTTTTTTGAAAATCTTTGGGGAAACGACAGATATACAAAATAAAGACGTAGTCGTAGGTCAAAAGCTAGTATGGTCATGGAACGCACAACAGCAAATATTAACTTTTTTTTCGCCACGGACAGTCTTCGGGCGCGGACGCGTTTGCATTTCGCTCCGCAATTAACTTGTATATTTACCTTTTTTTACCTTTTTGACAACGTCGCGTGCGGGTCTTACTGGCCTTTGTAAATCGAATCGCGTAGAACATTTTATATAAAAACTAATTATGCCGTGTGGTGTTAAATCGTGCAGCATTAGCGACGACCGCTTTCTATGGAAGTGCGAATTTTGTAACAAAAAATACCATGCTGCCTGCGTCGGTGTACAACGACAACGTGAGCATTTCATCACCGCATTTATGGTGCCTTTGTGTGCTGACTGCCAACTCATTTTACGGAAGGAAGCCGACGTGAGGAAGCTGCTTCATCAACAGGAACAACTTGTGGATGCAATCCGCTTTCAAACAGACGCGAACCATCGTATTGCTGCTGACCTGAAAAAATTCTGCATAGTATCAGAACTCTTCGAAAGTATTGAACACCTGCTTGAAGACGTAAAAGGAACGTTGGCAGTAACAATTGAAAATAATCAAAATATAAGCAGCACAGTCGGTCAGCATATAAAGTCGTCTGACCTACATATACACACGACCATGGCCGGCATCAACGAATCGAATTCCACGATGGCGCAAAAAATTAAAGAACATTTTGACGAACGGCTATTAAGCATATCAAATGACATGGCACTTTTATCGAAAAATGCCGAATCGTCATCACCTCCACTCTACTATGATGACTCAAAGCTTCGGGAAATTCTGGAAGAAGTGAAATTTGTGTCCGGAGCTGTTTCTAGCCTTCAGATCAATGCAACCAACAATACAAAGCCACATCAGAAGACCCTGGAGAAGAATTGCAGAGAGATCGTCAGTACACAATACTGTCATTTCGAAAGAGCATACATCTCCTGGATGGCGATTTTTGGGTCATAAATGGCATTGGAAGCAAGACTCGGTCCAAAGTAGACGCCAAACAGCGGGCTCGTAGGCTACAGGAAAAACTGCTGAAAAGCCAAACGCATCAGAAAAAGTAAAAAACAACAATTCACCCACACCAGACGTCCAGACTATGACAACAAACCCAATAAAACTTCCAAGGAAATGAAAGACATACACAAAAATCTGACAAAGAACTACTGGCTACTGCAAAAGTTCAATTTTTCCAGCCCACCAACGTCCACTGACCACCCAATTGCAGCCCTCTCGGTATCAAAACTTATCAACTTCAAAAAGGTGAAACAATCAACCCATACCGAGCAGAAAACCAGACACAACAACATACTGAAGCAAGCACCATCGAAAATACCGACACATCAACATATCGGGAATCGAATTCTATACCTAGCCGGTCATTTTACACTATGCGCCCACCGCCCAACGTAAGCATGACGCAGCAATCAGCTGATCATCCACCACTTTTGGACCCAATGCGGCCGCCTATAGTCAGACTGACGGAACAATCAGCATCTGGCGACCAACGCTTTCTGAAGGCGCGACTACGGGACCCTAAAATTATGGACTTAGTGCGGACCTACCTTTCATTCCTGCATGACCAACCACCTTCCGTATGCATTCGCGGAATCACAAAAATTAGTGCAACATTAATACTAGCAGCCGAAGGACTACCAACAGACATAAAATTCTTGCGCGAAATTTTCCTGGACGTCCATGCAGAACTAGGAATCCACGCAATGACGCCTTGGCAGACCTTCAGTCACATCGAGCGTTCCTGTCTAGGTGAACGTACAGAACGACTGCAGCGTAGTAGGGAGGCCGCCCTGAAATTTTATAACCCTTCAAATTTTCGGAAACACTAACGCGCCTTTGGAAGAAGTATCATTTAATAGTATTGTAAGTATGATTAATCCTCCAAAACTGTCTTCGTCTTCTCAACAGAATGCGACTGAAATTTTGGTATATTGCCAAAATTTCAATCGCATGAAAAGCCAGCCAAAATGAAAGAAATTCAACGAAAACTTCTAGCCTCTTCTTTCAACGTTATTCTGGCAACCGAAACAAGCTGGGATGAAAGCGTAAAAAGCGAAGAAATTTTGGAAATAAATTTAATGTATTCCGGCATGACCGTAATTTGCAACATAGCAATAAAAAATCTGGAGGTGGAGTTCTCATTGCCATCAATGCAGATTTTACTTCTCAAGAACTAAAAACTATCAAACACAAAGAATTTGAGCATGTCTGAGTTAAAGCACTCATTGCTGATGAAACACATATTTTTGCATCTGTGTATTTCCCACCCGAACATGCCAATAAACAATCTTTCGAATTATTTTTTCAAAATGTCGAAATTATCACGTCGAATATGGAACCGGAAGTAAAACTGCATATTTATGGTGACTTTAATAAACGGAATGCGAACTTCATCCCTGACATCGAAAATGAATCAATTCTACTCCCAGTCGTAGGCGAAGACGAAACTTACAATTCCTATTCGACCAAATTTCACATTTTGGCTTGCACCAAATTAATCATATAAAGAATCAGCAAAATGCTTTTTAGACCTCTTATTTACGAACTGCACTGAAGACTTTTGTGTGAGTACTTCATTGTCACCTCTATGGAAAAATGAAGTATTTCACACAGCAATTGAATATTCAATCTTCGTACATAATACTCACACCCCCAGCGACTGGGACTTCGAGGAAGTGCCGGAATATCAAAAAGCAAATTACGAAGAAGCAAAACGTAGACTATGTACAATAAATTGGCAGAATATAATAAGTATTGAAGGAAATGTCAACACTGAAGTAGGCAAATTTCATTCAATTATTCAGTACCTTATTTCTGAAACTGTACCAATGAAAAGAAGAAGGCGAACCCAAAACAATAAATTACCAGTGTGGTTCAATCCACATTTGAAACATTTAAAGAACAAAAAACAAAAAGCACACAAATTATATAAAAAGCAAAACTCTAGCACAAATTTGCAAAATTATTATGACATATGCAACCAACTTAACACGGCCATTAATTCTGCACATGAAGAATATAATCGTAAAGTCGAAACTGAAGTCAAATCATGTCCTAAGAATTTCTTCAATTATGTAAAAACGAAATTGAAAAATAGCAATTTCCCCAAGAATGCATTTTGACGGAAATGTAGGTGATAATCCTTCTGAAATCTGCAAGCTTTTTGCAGATTTCTTTCAAGAAGTATACACTACATTCTCCGAAGAAGACCGTGATCGCGACTTCTTTGCGTTCATTCCTGAATTTTCCAACAATATATCTGTAAATCAATTACCTCCTCACGAAATTCTCAATGCACTAAAAAACTTGGACGCTTCTAAGGGACCAGGCCCAGACAGTATTGCACCCGTATTTTTAAAGAACCTTTCAGACGAACTTGCCCTCCCTTTAGAACTTCTCTTTAATATGTCTCTTAAGAGCGGAACATTTCCCACCATTTGGAAATCTTCTTATTTGGTTCCGATTTTCAAATCAGGCACGAAATCAGACATCCGCAACTATCGTGGAATTGCCATTATCTCTTGCATCCCAAAACTTTTTGAATCTTCGTGAATGAAAATATTTTTCAGCAAGTAAAAAATCAAATTACAAGCAAACAGCACGGCTTTTTCAAAGGTCGCTCAACCACTTCTAATCTTCTTGAATTTGTAACTTTTATTTTGAATGCAATGGACAATGGCAATCACGTAGAAGCACTTTACACTGACTTCAGTAAGGCCTTTGACCGAATCGACATACCATTATTACTCTTCAAATTGCAAACAATTGGAATGGAACCTGGACTGTTAAATTGGCTGCAGTCATATTTAACGCATCGCGAACAAATTGTTCGCTTTCAAAATAAACTTTCAGAACCTATCTCTGTCACCTCGGGGTCCCCAAGGTTCACATTTAGGCCCACTTCTTTTTATTTTGTACATAAACGACATTTCCTACATACTTGAAAAATCCAAATACTGATATATGCAGATGACATGAAGCTCTTCATGGAAATAAACAATCCTAGTGACGCAGAAGAATTCCAGAACGAAATTAACTTATTCAACACATGGTGTAGCAAAGCTTACTTCAACTTAACGTGAAAAAATGTAACTCAATAGTATTTAGCAGAAAAATCGAAACACCTCGTACGGAAATATTTTTAGGAAACCAAAAAGTAGAAACATGCAAAATAGTAAGGGACTTAGGCATTACCTAGACTCTAAACTCACTTTTGTAGAACATTACAACACTATTATAAGTAAAGCAAATAGCATGCTGGGCTTCATTAAGAGGTTCAGTCACAATTTTCAAGATCCATATACTATTAAAATATTATACATTACATATGTCAGGCCAATTCTGGAATACTGCAACCTAGTATGGAACCCGTACTGTTCCATACACGACGAACGCATAGAATCCGTCCAAAAGCAATTTCTTTTATATGCCCTAAGGAAATTGAATTGGACTGTATTTCCACTACCATCTTATGAAGCACGCTGCATGCTTATCAATTTACAGACACTTAAAGAACGCCGCGAATCTGCAATGCTTTTCTACATCAATGACATTATTTCACAACGCATAAAATCAGAAGAATTACTCTCGCAATTGAACTTTTATAGTCCCAGTCGGCATCTTAGAACACGGAAATTATTCTTAGAAAAGTCATACAGAACTAATTATGCAAAAAATGGCCCCATTAATCGAATGATGCGCCAGTATAACTTACATTGCGAAATCATCGGCATCACTATGTCTAAAGAACAAATAAAATGTCGTCTAAAAGACAACAGAAATAATGTATAGTATGTAAGTAGAACACTGTAACCATTGTATGTAGTCTACATTGCTTGACTGAAATAAATAAATAAATCATAACAAGATTTGTTCTGAAAGAGACTTCCATCAGGGATGCAGCGATTGCTTTTGGAATCCCCAGACGCTACATCGTCAAAAGCTGCGAGCATTAAATCCGGCAAAGAAACACCATCGGAACCCCCAAACTTGGGCAGATTCGCTAGCCTTGTTACACACGATTATGAAGGAGAGTCTACGTTCCAGACCTCGTTGAGTCATTGTTTCCCTCTAAACAGGGGAAATTGACTTTTGATTTGACCAGACAATCTGAAGTCTGCCTCACCAATTCAACATTAACAAAGGAACGACTGGAAAACACTCTCTACCAAAACTCTCATGTCATGGCATCCAGATCTATCGCCGCGAGTTCCAGAATCAACTAACCTTATGCGAGCGGTTGGATTGAACAAGTTACAAAAGATTTGT
>JASCZW010021136.1:0-11109 GCA_034211315.2 Aedes japonicus
AGTTTCTAGTGAATGATATACGTAGCTAGAATAGCAGAATTATAAGTGATTTAAAAAAGGGTGATAAGATGGGAAGAAAATTGTATCGAAAAAAACGAGATATATAACTTTATGGATGGGACATAAACCAGCAGAAGGTTGGAAAAAAAAATCCGATGATAAAGAAACACAAAAATAAATAAACAGAATATTTATCAATCGCAATCGCAATAATTGTTGACTCACCCTTTAGTATAAAACCTTCATCATTAAAAATAAATGCAATGAAAACCAATAGCATGATTCTGATCCAGCGGACCACGTAGCTATTTTCCATCTAGGAATACAACCAGAAGCAAACTTTCATTCATTTTATCCTTTCAAATTCCCAGACACTGGCTACAAGAATATAGCAGTACATAAACATGAAATATTGAGCCATTTGTCCATTATATGAGAATTTAACACCCTCGCCATTATTCGATCCCGGACCGGCGAAATAAAACTACCCTCCCCTCAACTGCGGGAAGAACGGGAGAAAGTGAACTTTTTCGCGATGAAATTGGTGGATTTTCCGATCGAACCCGAGGCTTTCGTTGCTCGCTTCCAGCACACTGTTCAAAGGTACATGAAAAAGGCAAAAAAATCATGTTTCACCATTTCCACCAAGTCACCTTCGTCGCCTGTGCAAATCGTTCGGAAAAGGATTCTAGTCGGGACAGCGACGGAGCACCAGCGCCGTGTGAAAGTGAGACATTATTGCAATTCATAAAGAATAAATAACGAATTTATGATCTCGCCGGCTTCGGTAGCCAGATATTCTCCGTTCGGAGCTTTAAAGAGGATTGAAATTATCAGCTTATCGGAGTCGTAAATCGGTTTCTCTCCAATATAACTCAATTATACGGAGTAAATTATATGGAGTAAAAGTGAGCAATGAATAAGAAAATGTTATCCGATGCTTACTCTATTCTATTTTCCTGGATTCACTATGGCGGCGAAAATCAAATGGTGTGATAATTGCCTGATAAAGTCATTCAGGAAAATTGCTCACCGCATTGCAACAGCAAATGGAAATCTCATTTCTGTTTGGAAATTCAAATTTTCGTCACCCACTTTTGGGACGGTTGCCAACAAGGGGAGAAAAAATTACGTTTATTGTATAACAAAATAATTAACTTTTTGTAGCCATTTCCCACTCCCTGGTAGCTCCAGTACTAGTTTCACGTACAGTAGAAAGGACAAAAACATCACCAGTGCCCGATTTGCTCGCCACCAGTTCAAACATGCAGCACAGTAGAGTACTTTGTTGGCCATAGTCCAAACAAAATCAAGTGGGCAAGCTATTCATTTTTTGGGCAACTCTCTGCTTCTTCCTAAGTATGTACTTTTTATGTCTGCTACTGCATGGTGAGGAAAGTGGTACCATTTTCACACCAATTGTCGCTTTCGGTGCCAACCGGAACTGCTCCGTTGGTTTTAGCTTTCTGTGTGCTATGTTGTTTATGAGATTAGCATTTCAATTGAGTATGAGTGAAACATGCTTTGGATGTCTTATGGTGCATCAAATAGTGTTATTTCCAGGCCTATGACAAGGACCACTTTTTCACGTAGACAACATCTCAGCAAGCTCAGCTTTCAAAATAATGTCAACATTGTAAGTTGTGTTTGTTGTAGCTCGTTTACGTTTTTTCTGTTGTTGCTCGTTTTCGTTGTGCACGTCATACAAAGTAGAAAAATCGCTTTCTGTGGTGTTTTACATGAAAACAAACAACCAAAACAAATGATTAGACTTCTATTTGACAGTTGACAGCGGGCCCAAATCAATTTGGGCCCAGGACATCCTGTCTACTGTCAATCACTGCTATTGATATAGGCTTGTCAATGGCCTGGTTATTTCGATATGACTTAACATCATATATGCGTTGTTGTTGTTGTTGTTGTTATAAGTTGAATAGTTAACGATGAAGAACACAGTACAAAATAATTAATTTCAACTAGCCTGTAAAATTTCACCTCGTGTAATTCCAAGCCAAAGCAGGGGTAAACAACGAATTTGTTTGCAATCTTTCATACAACAGGCTAGATTTAGGCGTTATCTGGCTTAGATTTACATGAAATATCCCATTACCATCTGCCAAATCTAGAATTTTCTTTATGTGCATTAGATAACACAGAAAATTCAATATTTAAATATGTAAATCATAGGAGTAAGGTACATTGAGTTATAATTACATATAGTGTGATGTTGTTTGGAACCATAATATCCTTCGTTTTTTTCCCTTTGTTAAGGCGACTTTAAGCCACCTGGGCTAGTTCGTCACCGATAATATCCTTCTCTTTGGCATTACCAGTTTTACTTCACTTTTTTTATGAAACACTATTTTAAAAATCACTTTTTCGAGCTTTTTAGTAGGAAAAATGTTATTAAAAAATTCTAATGAACACTTCATCTTAACATCTCTTAAAAAATAAAAATAAAAAACTGAGACGTGGTGAGTTTATTTGAAGCAATTCTGTAAATATGTGAATATGTAAATATTCGATTTGTACACAGAAAAAAAATAATTAATTTTAACAAGCGCGTAAAATTTCACCTCGTTTAATTCCAAGCCAAAAGAGGCGTAAACAACGAAATTGTTTGCAATCTTTAATGCGCCATACAACAATATTTGCAATCTTTCATGCAACAGGCTTGATTCAGGCGTTATCTAACTTAAATTTACATAAAATATCCCATTATTTTCTGCAAAATCTAGCATTCCCATGATGTGCATTAGATAACGAAGAAAATTCAATGTTTCTTTTTATCTGTGTAGTTCAAAACTGTGTAGATAATAGATTGTTCATTTCCAATTGAATTTAAACGTAGGACTATGTTTTTCTAGCCTATTCTGGGTGTCATTTCAAAATTTAGAAAAATGAGAGCGTTACGAAAAAGTGAAAAGTTTTTGAACGCTAATTGTTGCTCTAAATTTTTGTGGGATTTCATCCAGCAATAAATACAGTCCTAGTTGGGGGGTAATGAGCTCAAAGCTAGAAACTGAATTTATTTATATTCCACTAGCTGAACCCGGTGCGAGCTTTGCAACGCATGCAACTAAATGAATGAAAAATTAATAGAACTGGCGCGTCCATGGTTTTTGTTATGAATAAATCTGGTTAAAATATTTTTATTTGCTTGTGTGTGTGTTATTTATGCAAAAAAAAAAGGTTTGTGTTATTAATGTAACCCTTGGACCGGTAGTTCCTTCAGGTTTTGATTTCTGCGTAGAAGCATTTCAAAGACAAATGAAGCCGTATCCTGTCAGTTTGTACGTAATTTTCTGTCGCATAACCTAAGATTCACTTCTTGTGCATAATGTAACACTGAAAGTAACTCATCCAATTCTTCACTAAAAAGGGGTTCAAACTTCTATCAGAATATGCTTCTTATCCGAGAAATACACATTTTGTGTTTTAGTTGCACGGATATCTATATGTATAATTCTCATGTTTGGTTCAAATTTCTATTTCATTGGTTTGAGGGCCCTCCTTCCCCCTCTCCAGTGGGAAGGCGTCTCGAACCACCTAAGAAAAAAAATCCTGGCCAAAAAACCCCTCATGCCAAAGTTGGTTCCATTTGAATAACTCCAATTCCAAGAACTCGAACTTTGCAGAAATTTGTGTTTCAATTGTAAGGAAGCCCTCCCCTTCCAGACGCGAAAGGAGCTTCGAACCATCATAAGAACCTTCTCCGGCCTCAACAACCCCTACATATAAGTTTTCATAACAGCAGGTATAGATTCACATGTTTGGTTGACATTTGTGTCTAATTTTCATGAGAACCTACCCCTTCCAGAGAAGGGAGGAGTCTCAAATCTCCATAGAAACATTTCTTGGTTCCGAAAACCCCCACATCCCAAATTTGGTTCCATTTGCTTAATTAGTTCTCGAGTTATGCAGAAATTTGTGTTTCATTGGTGTGGGAGCACCCATTCCAGATGCGGGAGGGGTCTCGAACCATCATAAGAACCTTTCCCGACTCCAAAAATCCCTGCATAAAAATATTCATACCTGTTGGGATAATTCTCATGTTCGTATGAGAGCCCATTCTTCCAAAGAGAAGAAGGGTCTCAAACCACCGTAAAAACATTTCTTGCCTACAAAAACCTTCACATGCCATATTTGATTTCATTTGTTTGATTAGTTCTTGAGTTATGCAGAAAAAAGTTTTTCATTTGCATAGGAGCCCCCTTTCAAAGGCAGGAGGGATGTTGAACTATCATAAGGTCCTTTCCCGGACCCAAAAACCCCTCATACAAATTTGCATAGCGGTAGGGATAGTTCTAATGTTTGGTTTAAATTTGTGTTTCGTATGTATGGTAGCCCCCTCTTTAGAGTGAGGAGAGGTCTTAAGTACTACAAAACATTTCTTGCCTTCAAAAACTCACCCATACCAATTTTGGTTCCATTTGCTTGATTAATTCTCGAGTTATGCAAGAATTTGTTTTTCATTAGCATGGGATCCCACCCTTTCTAGAAGCGGGAGGGCTCTCGAACTATCATAAGATGCTTTGCCGGACCCAAAAACCACTGAATACAAATTTGCAAAGCAGTAGGTATAGTTCTCATGTTTGGTTGAAATTTGTTTCATTTGTATGAGAGCCCCCTTTTAGAGGGGACGAGAGGCTTTGAACCACCATAAAAACATTTCATGCCTTAAAAAACTCGTCCATTCCAAATTTGGTTCCATTTTGCTTGATTATTTCTCGAGTTATGCAGAAATTTGAGCTCCATTTGTTTGAGAGCACCCCTCCTCTCTTCCTCCTCATATGACGGAAGAGTCTCAAATCACCATAGAAACATTTCCCTCCTTCAAAAACTTCCACATGCGAAGTTTGGTTCCATTTCTCTTATTAGTTCTCGAGTTATGCAAGGATTTGCGTTTCATTTGAGTAGGTTCCCCCCTTTCAGAAAGAGGAGGGTCTCAAATCAACATAGAACAATTTTTGTCTTCAAAAACTACCACATACTAAATGTGTATTTCATTTGTATCAGAGTCCTCCCCCCCCCCGTTAGGATAGGATGGGGTCACAAACCCAACATTGAAACATTTTTTGTCTTAAAAAACCACCACATGCTAAATTTCGTTCCGTTTGCCTTGATTAGTTCCCGAGTTATGCAGAATATTGTGATTTATTAGTATGGGAGCCCCCTATTTTAAGACGGGGAGGGTTCTCAAGCTACCATAGAAACCTTTCTTGTCTCGAAATGGTTGTTTTTTTCGTAACAAACATTTCTTGCCTTCAAAAACCTCAGTAAGTTTTAAATTGTTATTCAGGTATTTTAAATATCGGCTTTGCTGTTCTGCAATAAAGTTAAGCGGTGATGAATCATGAATTTTCTCTAAAAATGTATCTACATATTCTTGTATTTCCATTTCCACCAGATCATTTTAACAACGAGCTGTTTGACGCCACTGTTTGATTTGCAGGTATTCAACATGATTTTCACTAAGAAGAGAAATTAGTTTCTAAACATGGATTTTGTGCATAGAACAAATGTCTTGTATATTGTATGAAACATTCATATTGCTTTTAATCTGATTTAAATGCTATTTTTAAACCTTTTTTGTATAATGTACGAAATGAATTTCGTGAAGACCAACCAGTCACTGTTTCTCTTTACCGTACTAATGAGAGACGATGTTGATGCTGGGATGCGCGGAAATAATTTAATTATCCCAAAATAAAAGTTAAAGCTCTGCCGAGAGTTATAAGTTCATACACGGAAGAAACAAAGAACCCAAAATTAAGTTCATTTCACCCAACTCTGGGGTTCCGTGCGGGAAGCCAAATTTGAGTATATGCCATAGTACTCAAATTTGAGTAACTGTTTCCAAAGTTTATCGTGGGTAAATTTAACTTAACGCAATAGAAGTTTTAAAACCAAAAAATGAACACTTTTTCGCACGGTTAGTTAGCAAATGTCATATAACATATAAAATATAGTGCCTTTCTCGTGATGATAGAATCAAAACATAAATTTTGTTGATAATTTTATGGATTTTGTTTGCATCTTAATTTCCGCGATTTTTTACAATAACGACAAGCTTAGTACCATAACATATTTATTGTATTTCGGTATTTAAATCTGATATTCGTCAAATGATAAAAGTTTGTAAACGCCTACCATTTTTACTCAAAAATGAGTTTTCAATGAAGTACTCACCCATTGAGTAATCTTTACCTAATGTGCAGAATAAAATTTACCCATCTCTCCGGTTCAACAACAGTACTCAATTTTGAGTTTAAAAATACTCAATTTTAGGTACTTTGTTTCTTTTGTGTACACATTAATCAAGCATCTTCTCACGAGTTCCCACGGCCAAGTGAGATCAACCACGAATTTAGTATCATCGCTTTCCAAAAATATAGGATCGAATCCCATGACAGAAACATTAAAAAAATACGCTGGACAACTCCACGTGGTTGCCCTTATTTCCAATTACACTTACAGTCGATAAAGTAGATCTGTCTGTTATTCATGCAGAAGTTTGTTTTTAATTTGTAACAAAATATTCGTAACTCTTTTTATTGTTTTCGTACAATGTACAAATGTTCTTCCTGTGTCAACACACGCTTCGTTCTTTTGACAGTTGCGTGTGTGCCATTAATTACGAAGGTAGCTTCATAAATAGTACAAATCAGTTTGTTAGTTCTACCTTCGATTTTGTATTACAAATAAAAATTACTAAAATTAATTTTCAGTGTAGAGTTCGTTCCGTAGACGGTTCCCCTGTGTGGAACTCTAAAGAGGGGGGTGTTTCGTAAGATACCGCTACGAGCCTGGATCGGAATATCGGCGAGCAGTGAAGGGCAGTTTATTCGATCAGACAACAAATCTGTGACGATAAATGCCTTCGTGGCTTCACAACGAATTTGAAGAGTGCCCAAATGAGTCATATCTCGGCTGTAACTAGGCACTCGACAGTAGCTCGGCTGTAACTAGGAAGGGTCCAAGGGTCCCTTCAAGGTAGTCTACGAATAGCGTATCGGATCAAACGTCGTTGAATTGCCTCAATAGGCTTGACATCATTTTGGACATGAGGGGTCTAGACCAATGAAGCATATTTCAAGATGGACCTCATAACGAACAATACATCGACTAAAGGCAGTACACGTCTCGAAAGTTTTCAGCCACACGAAAAATGGAGCCGAGGTTTCGGGAAGCTTTCTTTATGATGTAGGATATGTGAGGTTTGTACGTGAGCTTATCGTCGAGTATCACACCAAGGTCGTTTACTTAGATGCCTCTTTGCAGAGGAGTTGATACCAAGGGATAACCGAAGATGATAGGAAACTTCATCCTAGAAAAAGTGACAACGGTACACTTTCCCGAATTTAAGAACATACAGTTCACCTCGCACCACCTTTGTACTGTCTCTAAATCTTCTTGCAACTGTTAGGGGACTCGTAGCGAATCCACGCGAATGTAGATTTTAAGGTCATCAGTAAAGCTTAGTCTGGGTCCTCCCTTAGCTCAGTCAGTAAAGGCGCAGCTACAAAGCAACGCCATGCTGGAGGTGGCTGGGTTCAATTCCCGATCTGGTCTAGGAATTTTTCGTTAAGGAAAATTTCTTGACTCCCTGGACATAGCGTATGATTGTACTTGCCACACAATCATACTCATGCAAAAATGGTACCCGGCATCGAAAGCTCTCAATTGATAACTGTGGAAGTGCATCTAGAACACTAAGTTGAGAGCAAGCAATAAGCTTATTGTGAAAGCAATAAGCTTGAACTGCTAAAAAGAAGAAGAAGCAAAGCTAAGCCGATGAGATTTCAGCAACAGGTTGACATCGTTGAAATACAAGAGAAAAATCAGAGGCCCAAGATGACTGCCTTAGGGAATGACGGACAAGACGGGGAACGAAGAGGACAGATCATCGCCAATTTTATTCTCGAGAGTTCTGCCATAAAGATACGATTTGAAACAATGAAGCAAGGAGCTGCCAAACCCAAGCCTTTCCAGTTTAGCCACAGCGATGTCATGGTAGATTCTGTCGAAGTCAGCAGATAGGTCTATGTAGATAACGTCCATTTGTGAACATTTTTTTTTGAGAGGGAGAGAGAAAAAGAGAGAGAGAAATAGCTTGGGATGAGGATAGAGAGAAAGAGAGAGAAAGAGAGAGAAAGAAAGAGAGAATTACACCGTCTAGATTGAACAATTCTATGTTGATTTGTTCTCATTAGAAATGTGTGGCTATTCTGAAGGACAAAAACCTGATGCGACTGCAACGTTGCCTGAAAGGCAATGCGTTGGAGGTGGTTCTTCTAATGCAGTCGTCATCCGTACCGTTGATCATCGGTATATTGAAAATGCTATTCGGACGTCTTGAGCAAATAATTAACTCGTTGCTTATTAAGGTTCGAGACACACCAGCTCCTAACCAAAACATCTGGAGAGTCTAGTGTGAACACAGACTTGTAGCCATCTCCAAGCGGCAAGTGTACACGATCATCTTTTGAACCCCTGAGTGCTTCAAGAGTTGGTGACCAAGCATTCAGCCACTCTCAAGCTCAACCGGTCTCTCTATGTGGCCTTGGTATTAAGGAGCTCAGCTTAAGAGGCAAAATACCTGAGGATAATTCCTAAAAATTGTTCCCACAATGTGGTGCGGATACAAAATTGAGGTAAGACAATACCAAAATAGTACCTCTAAGGTATTCCCAGGTATCCAAAATAACAAGTTTTGGTATTCGAGAGATATTTTGCTTGCAATTCTTAGGTATTTTACCTCTTAATCTGAGCTCATTAATACCAAGGCCAGTTGTCAAGATCAAAATTAGATATTCATATGTTGTTGTCTCCTGCTCGGGAAGGAATACAAACCAAAATTCTGTGCAGCATGCCAAACGGATGGCCACCCGTGCAGGAGACAACAACATATGAATACCTAATTTTGATTTTGACAACTGGCCGTGGTATTAAAGAGCTCAGGTTAAGAAGGTAAAATACCTCAACAAAATACCTAACAATTGCAGGCAAAATATCTCTCGAATAACAAAATTTGTTATTTTGGATACCTAGAAATACCTGAGAGGTACTATTTTAGTATTGTCTTACCTCAATTTGATATTCTCATAACATTTTGGGTGCCAATTTTATGGTATTATCTTCAGGTATTCTACCTCTTAATCTGAAATATTTAATACCAAGGCCAGTTATCAAGTTATTCGCTCCTCTTCGGGCAGGAGATAAAAGAAGGACACGCAAAATGACCATCGGTGAGCCTGTGGAGCGGTCTCAGCAACTTTCTTAGTGCAGGACATACTGGGACCAATCTGAAACAAGACAGTCAGAAGTGTTTTAACACTTTTCCTGATATTTTAGCGCTTTGGTGTCTATGCAAATGTTTCTAGAAATATTATTTCATAGTTTTTTAATACTTATCCAAAGTTTAACATAAGTGATTCTTTACTTTCTTAAGCATTCTGTTATATTATTGGTTTCGTATATAGACTAACTTAAAACTTGTTTTTTACTCTGTTGTAGGTAAAACCTCACCAGATCGATGTAAAATGTTCAACAAAGTTATCAATATTATCAATATATAAAACTTTATTTGAGTTCTCAAGCGGGTTCAATATCTCTGACACCAGCAAACTTTTGCAGCCGAATTTTGTTTAGTTTTGTCAACCAGCACATAAAGTATAAAGGTACGAAAAATCTGGGCCGGGTATCTTCGGGTACATAAAGTTTTTAGTTCGTCTTTTTGGCTGTACCAATTTCTTTTTCTATCCATATTTAACCGCACCATTGGATCCTTTTGCGCAAGAGTTAGTACATTTGAAGGTCACGTTGCTCAGAATAATTCCGTTTATTTACAGACTGCACTTGAGTTTGAGTTTCCAGTTGATTCAGATTGTGTGATTTGAAAATGCTCCGGAAACTTTTGTTCAGCGGTTGGCGAGATATTCTGATAACAAACTCGGTAACATAGATAGATTTGCAACTACATGTTTATTGAAAATATTTTTCATCAGAAGGCTTAAAAGTTCACTCAAAAAAAATCATTGAATTTTTTTTTTAAATATTGTTTGATCGAATTTCCTGCCCTCACTGCTTTTATTAAAATTTTCTGATAAATCTGGAACTCTTAAAAAAACAAACACCCGTTTTTCAAAGATGAAGCAGCTTCAAATACGATCATTTCTGATAGATATTTTTTTATAGATCTTCAAAACTGAGTATTTTCGATAAATTGTATGTTCATTTCGGAAAATTCATTGTCACAGACTAAGAAAAACGGAATTAGGATAATTTGCAATAAAAACACTATGTTTTCAAAATATTATTAAAACGACTGAGCTTAGGTAGTTGTCAGATTTCTTTCTATGACAAAAACAGTTAAAAAAATCTCAGTTTTCAACTGACATGCGTTATTAATCCGTTAAGTTAAGCAAATATTCTAAAAAAATATAAATCAACAGATCTTAAAGTTAAACATCTTTCAAAAGCTTTCGTGTGTTTTTTTATCACTTAGAAGTTTTTGATTTTGTGAAAAGAGAGCTCCTTTTTTTCTCAGTGTTAATAATTTTTGAAAAGTTTAATTTATTTTCTACATTTATTTTTTAGATGAAATTATAATACACCGGTAGATTTTGAGCTATGATTTTAAAAAAGAAACTTCTGACTAAAACACCTAGTCCCTTCTTAAAGGTTCGTCTTGTGTAACAAGATTTCCTGCACGTCTGAATTGTTTACAATATTTGGTTTTTTTATTCGGAATCTGAGCAACTGAACTGCTCGATAAAATT
Organism: Aedes japonicus; assembly: GCA_034211315.2. NCBI lineage: Eukaryota > Metazoa > Arthropoda > Insecta > Diptera > Culicidae > Aedes > Aedes japonicus. The sequence continues at coordinate 10,785 of JASCZW010021136.1, forward strand.
TTAACATTTCAGTGTTATTGTTTCTGTGTCAATTCCCAGGTAATTTTTTGATGCGAATACAAGATTTGATAATCTTAACAGGGTTGAACGTGTTTTGAAATACGCTTTTGATCTAAGCAGCAATTGTGCTTAAATTTAGCTACTTGGGTTACAGTTCAAACTCTGTACGATTTATGATGGAATATTCATAAACTGTGTGGGAAAAATATTAAGAATTCTAGGACCAGTCATATGGATTGTTCACATTTACTGTTCTCGTTGATCATCCGAAAGGTAATTCCGAGGTCACATAAGTTCATCGTTCAAACTTTTACAAAGTCCATAC
>JASCZW010021137.1:0-11143 GCA_034211315.2 Aedes japonicus
CCACCTGGCTCGAACGACTACGCTATGTCAGCGGCTGATAGAAATCGCAAACTACCTAACAAACGTTTGCGATTTGTCTATCCACATTATTGCCATTCCTGCTTGGCTGTTTGACACATTACTATCTCAGAGAACAACAGTTACTAATAAAAGCGAATTATAGTTTTCTCGTGTGGAAATAAACGCTCGGCTATGTAAGTAAGTATATAGCGCAGCACGTCGTCTGTTGACAAAGCGTGGCTGACTGACCGGTACAGTGAACGAACGAGAATATGCCGGAGTGTAGTAAACAAACATATTTGTTCATGGGTTGATTAAACCATGAGATTCTTAAAATAATCACCAATCACATGTAAATGTCCACTAATACGTTTTTCGCATTTCAAACTCTTAGGACGCCAGAGATGAGATAATATTTTATACTTTCTTATGACTAAAGCGTGGACATGCACAGCAAGAGTTATTTTTACTCTGTCTCAGCTGTGAGTTGGTCAGGTGAGAACATGCAGCCAAGTTGACAAACGAAGGGTGCAGTGTCACTTCGGCAAATGGGATTAATTTCTGCCATTTGCATCAAGGAACAATGTAAGTCAGGTTCCCAACGCTGTAAGAAATTCCGCAAGGCTGCCAAGAGGACGATTTAATGGAGTGTGCAAAAGTGGTGCCACACCCTACTAAAATGTGTTCCAAATATAAGACATAACAAACTTAACTTCGAAAAATATTCGAATATTTTTCTGTTGTGGCAGCTGACGTAAACACTGGTCGACTGTAGCGGCGCAGTGATTGTCTCACATGACGTCCGAGAAGAAAGAAAAAAAACGATTTCTGATTATCACGCACGGTTACGGACGAAGTAAAATTTATTATTCATATTTGCATTTGTAACAAAAAAAAGAAGTAAGTTGCAACTTTTGAAAAAAAAAAAACAAAGCATAAGCTATTCCAGAAGAGCATAAGGAAGGTTTATTTTTGACATGTTCTAAAGCCTGTCCACGTTCGATTTAGGACACCAAAGTAATAGCAGCAAAAAAAAAGTACACGTGATTCAAAAAAATCGATTGTTTATTTTATAAAAATAGAGTTATATCTACAACAGCTGATAGCCGAACAGTTGATAGCTGAACAGCTGATAGCTGAACAGCTGATGAAGATGAATCCTTCTTTCAGTAAAATTCTCGAAATTTATGTGGTATCCTCAGATACGCCGTGACGATTCCACGAAATCCATTTGCTTTCTTCTTATTTTCGAAGAGTTTCCGCTTAACTAGAGCCCTGTACTTTTCTATTGGGCGAAGTTCTGGACAGTTTGGTGGATTGGCAGTTTTTGGCACGTATTTGCCTTCTTGTACCTTATACCATTCCAGGACGGATTCCGCATAGTGACAAGAGGCCAAATCAGGCCAAAATAGAGCTGGAAAGTCGTGGTTTTTGATAAACGGTAGCGAAAGCTTTCTTTCTCGTACACATCCTCATTGATCCTTATTACTCGACTGCCGAGTCGAGTTCTTAGTACACGACACTGATGAAGTCTGCACATTGTAGACAAAATACGCGTATCAAGAGGTAGTTGAAATTAAATGGAAAATACTAATTTTTCTTCTCATTTCTAGTTACAGGTATTCCACTAAACAGCTCAAACTCTCTAGGATTTCTATGTTGTTTGATTTCGAGGTGAGCTATGCTTTAGGACAGAAAATAATTCAGAAAGTGCAATGAAAACGTGTGAAATAGGTGAGTCACAAATAAGGTTAAACTTGTTTTTTGATCATTTTTAAAACGGTCTCACTAAAATCTACCGAAGACAGACGTTCGACTTCGCAGCAATAATATAGCAATAACCTAAAAGATGGCGCCACAGATTTGTTATTATTGAAAAGGAAAAACAATGGGTTGCCAGTCAAACTGTCAGCTTTAATGTAGCAATTAGTTGACTAGGCGGCGCTACTATGTACACACTTAATTATTTTTACCGGGCTCAGTTAAAAAAATACCTATTTTTCAACAGCTGAGCTCTGGGTGGTCACCTCGGTAATCAATTTCAACTACCGATTCCTCGGTACTGCATAACCTTTAGCCATATATCAAAAATACCGAACTGATCTTCAAAATTAACTGAACAATCCTTGAAAAAGACCGAACATGTCGCAACACCAATACATTTAATTACCGAGGACCTCAGTATTATTTTAACCGTTTCTTTTTAACTTACTACAGACCTGGGAGGGAGAGCTAAATACTACACGCGAAATCAATATTACAGCGACTGCAACGACGCAAGAAAATAATTGACGCGGAAAAATTATCAAAGCATGCTACCAAATTTTGTTTTGCGTGTCACCGATGTTTTCGTTGTTTTTGTCAAAGCCAGTGCGTGACTCTGACGATCTTAAACATCGTTCAGCGTGCGGGAAGTTTAAAAATGAAGTGTCTCGTGAAATATTGCGGCCGGAGCTGCGAAAAGTGTCCGGAATTCAGTTTTTTCGCTTCCCTAGCGATGGAATCACAAGATCCCGGTAGATAACGTTCTGCCAGTTGGATCCGGATGTAGAAATCAAGCCGAGTTCAAATGATGGACAATAAAATCATAAGCATAGATCAACCTCAAATGACCGGAAGAAACATGAAATAAATAGTGATTTCAGATCATCTAAATATGAAATAAATTTAACTCAATGTTCAACATCACATTCTGGCAACAAGCACAGAGCTGCTGAAGACATTTCCTCCGGTACATGCGATCAAATGCAAAATAAACAAAGGCAAATTCGAGCGGAATCCTTCAGCAGGTAAGAAACCGATTGTTGTTTTGATGATGCATTTACAATCTTCAAAATGACAGTAATAAATTGGTAATCAATTATGATTTATGCAGTGTAAATAAAACACAGTAAATAGCAGTGTAAATAAAACACAGCAGCAGCTAATATGAGTGCTGCTATGTGTTCTTCAGATTTGTGAATGTTCTGGTTTGTATCTTTTCATGCCCATTTTGAAGATGCCTGTTTCAAAGAATAATGCAAAGAGACGGAGGTTGCAATGTAAAAATACTCTTCAAACCATCTGTGCGTTTACTTTGAATTCGGATGACGAACCTCCAACAGATTTCTTCAAATCTCGGCCTCTGTACTCGTCTCCGGCTCTCCACGATCACAATTATGCAAACTTTGTTGCTGTTGTTGCGGAATTGGTTGATGTTGATGATAAAGAATCGAAAAATTCGGAAATAGAATCAGTGAACGATATGCGAAAGGAATCAGTGAAAGAATGTTGCGTGACGGGAGATGAAGATGATGTGGCAAGTGTTTCAAATAGTGAAGCACAAAAGGAAGAGCAGCATGTATTAGCTAAAGAAATGAACCAAGAGGTGTTGCAAAAACGTTATGCAGATGAAAATTCGCAACTAGCCTCAGTCAGAAGTTGACAGTGATGATGATGTAGTAAAGGAGAAGCAAAACTCATTTCGGTTGTTCAAGTAATTGTTCTGTCTTGATTGTTTTTCAATGATTATCATAGGTTTCCTCATCTATGATACGAAGCCATAGCATAGTTTGGATATTTCCGTCACGCTGTTACTTTGATCAACTATTCAATTACGTGCTTTTTCGCAAATTGAAAATGTTTCATGACACACTATCGAGTCAAAATAAACAGCGTTTCCTGTCATCTTGAGTGTTCATGGGGACAGACTTTTGATGTGGCTATGAAAGAGAGGACTAAAGAACGAGTCGGTACTATGGACAATATAGGTTTCCATAGACGAGCGGATGCAAACAAAAATTTTTCTGGCAGCCATGAAAATTCAAAACACTTACTGGCATTCGTGTAAAATGTTCATAGCATCAAAGGGAGCTGATGACGTCATGCTCGATTGGCTACACTAACTGACAGTTCGTTTGGCTACCTTAATTTCGCCTCCGCTCTTCTCTGGGTACCTACAGTTTCTCTAGTCGGAACGCATTGTGTCTCTTCGTGCGACGCTTTGTGCTTCATACGAGTGGGTTGAAATGGCAGAACCTTGATCCTGAGTTTACATTATAAATCCAGTAATCAAAAAATATTATTTTAAAATTAGAATCGATTCCTGGACACTAAAATCACAATATTTGTGTGTTCGTCACTTTACCACTGATACCGTATTCCCCAATTCCACAGTATTTAATTTTCAAAATAAACGCTGGTAAAACTCCCTGTTTAGGGCTGGTATACAATTCAAAGTACTGTAGAAAAGCATAGGCCAAGAAATCGCTCAAGAAATGAGTAAGCGTTGCTTTTCCGTTGCTTGCAGTACGCACCTGAAAAAGAAATCCTGTGTTAAATTTCTGCAAGGAATCGCTCAAGAAAAAATCGTGCACTGAACTCAAATTCCTTGAGCGATTCCGTTTCAGCTGGATACTTAGGTTTACTTGAAATCTTAAGTTTTAATCATAAAGATAGAGTAGGAGCAGAATATAGGTAAACTGACCCTAGTTTATTCATTTTTTCCGTTTTTCGGTTATCGCTGGACAGAAATTTAAAAAAATCTACAACAATATTTGGAGTATGTCAGAACGTCTGTAATGTTATAAATGAAGGATCGGGAAATTAAGACAAAATACATGTAGACTGAAGCTTGTAGTTCACTGTTTGTCCAATAACCAAATATTTGTCATAGGCAGATAGGCATGTGACAAACATCTGTGATATATGTCAGATGACTAGCTGCCTAGAGCTGCTTTAAGGGTTTAAGCGGACATAATCTGATAAGATAGACCAACAAAAATCTTAAATAATATAAAATATTTTTGACATGATATATTGAATGATATGCCATGCAATCGATCACGATCTGAAGTGTACTGGCATGACCTGAAATGATCTGACATGTACTTAAATGACTGAAAAAAAACATGATACAGAACAAAACAAGAAAACAAATCTGCTATTAAAATTGTTTTCAACTTATAGGGTTGCAAATAAATGGCAGGAACGAGCGAAAAAGTGGAAGTCGAATTCGTCCTATTGGAAAAGGAAGTTTTCCGCTCTTCGTAAGGACACTTTGGTGAAAAAACTCAAGACAGTTTTTCGGAAAGATCAAATGGATCTCGTCTTAGGAAACGTGAAGAAAGTGAGAAAATGGTCCAACGAATCACTTGTCGAAGGTTTACAAACGAGATTTGCTTGTGGACGTGGGTATGATAAGGTGCGTCAATTGCCATACGTTGCGTTACCAAGCTACAGCTGCTTATTAGGAAAGATAAAATCGCTACATTTTGACACAGGTAAAACAATGCATGGAACTATTTTATTATCTGCCTAGTTTAAGCTGAAATATTTTTATTTCATATAACAGCCTGGTCATACACAGAAAAAAAATCGTAATATCCACAGACGTAACTTCTAGGATGTAAAACAGTTTGAACGGAATCGCACTCAACTACATCAAGTTTCAGAGAATAATACATTAAATATGTGATTGTATGTGGGTCTTCCCTTAGCTCAGTCGGTAAAGGCGGAGCTACAAAGCAACACCATGCTGGAGGGGGCTGGGTTCGATTCCCGGTCTGGTCTAGGAATTGAAAAATGTTTTCTGACAACTCTACAGTATTTGAAAGTACAATAATTGAAGATTAGGGAACAATAATCATTACATACAAACTGTATTCACAAAAACTGTTTATTTCAAGCTCATACAGCTAGGCTCAATCTGATCCAAGTTACCCCGCTGATCAAAGATACCCCGGGTTACGGTACATAACTTTTTCAACCTCGATGATGTGCATCTAAATGAACGTAAAATCAAAATAAAAAAATTGGCTGTGTAGTCAACTTAAAAGTATTTATTATATTGTGATACGAAAACCTTGAGTAGATAATATGTAAGATAATCCAACAGGGATCGTAAATGATTTACTGTAGAAACTTTATTGACCAGACAAATAAAATAAATAGTGAAATTATGTTTGCACATACGAGGAACTCAATGCGTTCTTTTTTATCTTTATAGACGCGATTTTTACGACTTATTGGTTGTTTTACATGAAAACTGAATAGATTTCAGCTCAAATTTCCAGATAATCACCCGTTCATTTACATTATTTGATTGGACTCATGTTGTCAAAAAAATCAGGAATCTTGCACGAAGCTTTTGAATTATTGACACACAAAGTTAATTTGATGAGTGGAAAAGAGCTGGACTGAGGATTGATATTAGACGAGATGAGCATCGACGAAGCTATAGAGTATTGCACAAACAATCAAAAGTATTTCGGGGCAACATTTTTGCCACCAAGCGACGAACTGGCTAAACATGCTTTGGTGTTCATGTTGGCTGGAGTTCATGTTCGTTGAAGCAAATAGTCGCTTATGAATTCACCGGAAATTCAATTCCTAAGGGCTGCCTCAATTCCGTTGTTGAAGAAATATTATCGAAGGAAGAGGGAAAAATACACTTCGTTACTTCTGATTGTGGAGCCTCCAATAAGGCAATGTGGAATGACTATGGCGTGAAGTACGAAGAAAATACAATTCATAACGATCTGTCGATCGAACATCCGGTTGAAGCGGACCGTAGATTGGAGTTTATCCCAGATCCCGTGCATGTCTTTAAGAATGCCGTGAACAGGTGGATCTCGAACGCTGTTATTCGTCTTCCCGATTGGTATGTGAAGAAAAAGGGCTTGACTACCAATGAAGTCAACCGAAACCATTTAACACTATTGGTAGCACATCAAGAAAACCAACGAACCAAAATGGTGCACAAGCTGACGGCGGCGGATGTTGATTTTGAAAGATCCAAAACTTCCAACGTGGACAAGATGAAGGTGAGCAATGCTACAAAATACTGAGGGTTATAGCCGAAAATGATGATAACGAACCAGTTAAAGCAACATCACAGTTCATTGAAGATCTGTCCCAGTGGTTTGACCCTATGTCGTCCAGAACTCCCGAGTTTGCGTTGAACCCATCAGATAAAGCCAAATACGATGCCGATATTCATCATTTAGAAATGATGGTGCATCTCGTGTTCGATATCAAGGTTAATATACACAAACTGTATTCTGTACAAAAATAATGCATTTTCGTGTTTCAGGTTGGTTCCGATGGTCATTGGAAACCGTGGCAAGCTGCACTCATTATAGCCACCAAGACTGCGCAAGACTGCGTGGAAAATTTGTTTTCAGTTGTTCGGTCTAAACAGCGAAGACCCACTCCACTACAGTTCAAGAGCCACCTCAAAACCATCACGCTGTCCCAGTATATGTTAGAAGTGAAAAAATTCTTCGTACCAGTTTGGACGATCAGGAATACCCTGTCAGGTTTCATGGATCACTTGAAAAGCATCGATAATCAGCAGCAACCAAATTCGTCAAAAGCAGCTCCGAGCACTGGAAAACTACTTGATTTCTCAAAGGTTGAAGTATCTACTATGGCAAAACAACTTCTCTCGGCCATAGGTAATGCTGAAGCTAATGCAGTATTCCATGTTTGTGGCTACATGATTGGGAGCATTAACAAAACCAGTACTACTTGCTCTCTTTGTCGTCAAGGCTGTGTTACTCCAGCACTTTTTGACAAAAATTTTGGCAGATTCTCAGCATTGATGGCTGAAGGCAGAGAGAAAATCCCACACCTATCCTTCAGAAAAATCTTTCACTTTGTGTTATGCTTGGATTATATTATCGCTGAACATTTTGCCGATAAATCGTTCATCGACAAAAGTAAGATTGATGTCGCTCGATTATTATTGCAATCCCTCCCATTGGAGCTTCCAAATTGCCACAACATCAAATTCAAATTGATCAACAGATTTTTGCAGTTCAGAATGAAATCTGACAGAATTCGAAAAATCAGAAAGCGTAAATTTGATAGCCGAAGTATGTTGAATTGATCTGTTCAAGTTGATGAAATAAAAATTAGTCATTGTTTTGTTTCTTATTCCCAAAGAAAATCAAAATTGTCGTCAATTTGTCTTATGTATTATTTATTAATATCTGAAATACCAAATCAGAATCTTTTTTTTTATCAAGGCTTTATCAGGTGTTTAAATATTCAAAACATCTCACCGTACGTAATTCTCATCTAACTTATGCTCGCAGTATCACAAATCAGGCATCATCTCCCCTGTCTATAAATTGGAAAACACCGTAATCCACTTGTTTGTCTTAAGTTTTCACATTTCTTAAAAAAAACGATCAGTTTAATTTATATTGTACAGCACTTTCAATATAATTTTAGGTTCATATCAATTTTCAAGCAAATTATCGATCTCAATACTCCCCACTTTTGATTTTTTTTTAGTTAGGTCTGCGGTGACATTTCATGACAGCTGAATTAGGTCTGCATTGACAACCATAATTTTCGTATCTGTTTCTCCCTCCCAGCTACAGACAAATCCGCAAAATTAGTGCGAATATCTGTAAAATCGAATACTGCACATGATAATTTAAACCCTCATTTTCACGGCGATAATAAAAAATACCTTCACAGGCTAGACACTTATTCTAAGATCAGTTTTAATTCGCTCCTATAAATGAAATCAAAACATAAAGAAATTTTAAAACTACGTGTTTTAAACTATTTACTGGATCGATCGGAAAAACTGGATTTTTCTTGAATGCTGTCTCATTTTTTGATTGTCACGAGACGGATTCCTCAATCAGATTATGGCCAACGTTCGAAGAAAGTCTAGAAACATACGTAGCCAATGATGTGAAGAAATCCAAATGTTTAAACAGACTTACCATTGTGTATATTTGGAAGAAAATCGGCGTACTTTGCAGACAATGCAACGATGTTGTCCACTTCAATCAGCGAGTTTAAAGTTACCTCAATTTAACAATGTGTATAACTTTTTACTCACCGAAGAATACGCGTTTAGTCTGAAGTGTTCACTTAATAACTGAACTTTTAAAAAATGGCGTCATATAGAACGTTTAATAAGCCAGGAACTAAGATTTTGGTTTACATATTAACGATAGCTCGCTTCACAGAATTACTGATCTTACGAAGAGTACCGAGTTTTTTTTCTGATACCGAGGTATTTGGTTATATTTATTACCGACATCGGTATTTGATAATGTTTTATAGGAAAATCAGTAATAAATATTACAGAAATCAGCAAATATTGTACAAAGAACCGTTCTCTCAGTATAAATTCATTTTTACAGAGAAAATCAGCAAAAAATATTACCGTGCTGAAATTATGGATTTAAGTGTGTAAGATTATTCCAACGCAAATAGATTTGAAATTTTACGCAACAAATTTTAGCTGGTTTGTTCGAGTTTGAATGTCTATCTGCGATTCTACTAATCGATGTGATTAAACTTTTTTTTAATGGCACGTTTCCTAAGCAAATCTTTAGCCAACATTTTACGAAACTCGTTTGAGCTGTGAACGCGTTAGTTCCAATATTTTAGGCTATATTTTCTTTTCGAAATCACCAATAACTTTTACTCGTAACCACAATAAAGATATCCCGAACACGAAAAATCTTGGTAGAATTTGAAAAAATTACAGAAGAAATAAAACAAGCTTTTCCTGAAATGCTATCTTCTATCCTTTAGTGAATGACGAAAAATATACTTCTAGCGGAGTTAAGTAATTGTGGTTAAATTATAAACAATGAAAGATCGGCTATGTGAAGCTAACGCTTTTGAACCAACAACATAATGGAAACTAGAAATTAAAAATTGGTTTACTGATTTAGAATCCCATTGGTTCCAAGTATTCAATAAATCTTAGCACGATTGCATCATCAGTGCATTTCTGACAGTTCAGGACTGAGAAAACATTCGGTAAGATCGGGTTGAGTTTATGTGCTCTAATTTTGTAACCATTGAAGTTTAATAGTCGAAAAACATTCACCAGTGCAAATTTTTACACCGTGTTCTGAGTCGAATCGTGTACAATCTGAAAAAAGACAATGTAAAATTTTGCTTCATCGGTTTAGAACTGTCAAAAAATTAAGGTTAATACCAGCGGCTCTATAGTCTAGAAGAAAATGGATATAGGTTTTGGTTTGGAAAGAACCAGCGCATCGATCACAAGCTTAATGATTCGCCCCTAATGACGTAACTCACACGAACAAACTCTCTAATATTCTGTCAAAATAACACAGAAAATTATAGATTCTAGAATCGAAAAACGCAAGAATGTACTGCGAGGTGCAAGCTGCAGCGGGTTCTTCGAGCCAAGGGGTTCTACAACAGTGAACCAATTTCAAATCGCTAGTTTCTAGTATATTGATTGTTGGCAATACAATCCGTGTAATGATCAATAGAGTACACACCGATGCTGAAGCAAATTAATCCCCCGCAAAACATAACTCCCAACGAATAACCCCTCGAATATTATGCCAAAACAATACAGCGAATCAAAACGAAAATGCTAGTACCAAAAAACGCAAGAGTGTATTGCAAGGCACAGGCTGGAAGGATACAGTTATACGATATCCGATTAGAAATGGGCTGCCGACAATACAATAGACAAAATAGTCAAAAGGTCGAAAGTAACATTTGTAAACAATCACTCAGCGAGATAAACTTTCGAAATTCATAAGATTCCATTATGAATATTTGCTATAAGAATTCAGAATGAATTCCATAAATTTATCTTATGAAATATATTGATGTTGAAAAAACAAAAATATGGAGCAACCTGGATTAGAACCTTGAATGTTTAGGTTATGGGTCCAGCGACTTGCCCACTAGTATGTATCAACACTTGTAATCAGGAAAGCTTACAGGCGTACAAGAACAACGTCGTGTGAAACAAAATCTATTTATAAGCCAGCCTTATGAAATTCCAAAGCATCGTTCATAAGATGAACCTTATGAAATGCTTAAGATTATTTGGCTGAGTGTAGTAACAAACGTCAGACGGGCCTTATTCAAATAAGGCCCGTGATATGTTGCATACTGTCAAAAGCTAGCAAACAGGATAGAGCTGCCAGGCCCCTGAATAATACCGAACGACTTAGAACGTTCGGTTCTAGAGATCCCCTTTGATGGAATTGTTGTTCTTTTAACAGTGTATAGCTCTAGAATTTAAAATCTAAGGCATGAGAGCATATGTTCATCGCGACATTGACATTGAAAATCTCATATTATTTCAAAATAAATTCGAATATACGCACTCACGTAATGCATATAACATTTCTAC
>JASCZW010021138.1:0-11142 GCA_034211315.2 Aedes japonicus
ATGAATCGGCTTAAAACAATGGCAGGTCGTTCAACAGAAGGTACAGCAGTTTTGGAAGAGATGGAGAAGAGAGTATCTCTGCCAGTTGCAGGGTAGGATGAAACGTTGGAAACCTCCAGTCGACATCGAAGTTGGACGATTGGTCGTCGTAAAGGATGATAATCTTCCACCTCTTCGTTGGAAAATGGCGAGGATCTTTGAACTGCATCCGGATCAGATCAAGTTGTGAGGGTAGTTACTTTAAAAACAAGCCAAGGGTATCTGAAACGTCCGGTTGAAAAGATATGTATTTTACCTATTCACGATGAGGCCACTCCAGTTCAAAACGGAAATTAGGATATTCAGTTCCAACAGTCCAGGTCGAAGAGGTTCCTTTCTTTTCTTTCAGAAATTATAGCAATTTCAGGATGGGTGAGATATGTTGATGTCCAAACCTACTCCTTAATACGGTCACCTAACTGACACCGGCAACGAAGATCATCCTCAACCATCATCATCATCGTCATCAACAATCATCGGTATTGATCGGAGACATGTACGGAGAGCAGAGAACGGAGAGCACAAGCAACGATCGATATGATGATCGTAACTTATGACGTCTACAATAGGAGTTAGGTTCGATAAATGTTTGAGTCTAGGCAGATTAAGAGTTAGTGCGATATAGGAAAGCGAAAGGGGTCGTTGAAGAAGGTGTTCTTAAAATGTTAGTTTTAAGCAAATATAGTGTGTAGAGTAAAATAAATGTTGAGTTTCTGTGTAAGGTGTTTGTAATAAATTGTGAATAAGGTCGGCGTATTGTGTATTATTGTACTTGGCGTGTTGGTCGTTCTCTATGGAAACGAAGAAAGATCCGTGAACCCATCAACCCACCATCGGGGAAATTTCGTGTCGGGATAGCCAGGACAGTCCACAACAAGCAGCAACAACCCAATCCCACTGGAATTTCGAAGGCATCGGTAGGCTATACCCAGACACCATGGCCTTTTTACCGTAATGGCAAGATGCCAAATCCGGCCAAAACAGTACGGAACAACCGTGTTTCTTCAGGAAAGGCAGCAGACGTTTATTCAAACACTCTTTCACGTAAATTTTCTTGGTTGACAGTCCGGAAGCTATGAAAATGCTGCTTTTCAAGCCACAGGTACAGATGGCTTGCCAAACCAGATATTTCTTTGCGAACTTTGACAGTTTCGTGTGCTTGAAAATATCTGCTACCTTTCCCCATTCCTTTTGCCGTATAAAACTCCTGTCCCGGAAGCTGCTTGTAGTCGGCTTTGACGTAGGTTTCGTCGTCCATTATCACGCAGTCAAACTTCGTCAGCATCGTCGTGTACAGCCTCCGGGATCGCGCTTAGCCGTCGTATTTTGTTTATCATCGCGATTTGGAGTCACTACCATCTTGTAAGTCGATAGTCCGGCTCGTTTTTTGGCTCGATGCACGGTTGTAGACGATACACCCAGCTTATTTGCGGCATCTCGGAGAGATAGGTTAGGGTTTCACTTGAAACTACCGGCAACTCTCTTTGTCGTCTCAGCGGCTTCCGGTTTTCGATTTCCCCCGATCCAGACTTCCTGGCTATCGACAAACGTTCCCCAAACACTTTAATTACATTTGTAACGGTTGATTTGGCAACTTTTAGCGATTTTGCCAACTTTGCGTGCGAGTAGCTCGGATTTTTCGCGATGCGCGAGCAAAATTTTGATACGCTGCTCTTCTTGCTTGGACGGCATTTTGACAACTGAAGAGTGAATTCCAAAATCAAAATAGGAGCAACATTCTACACACACACCTTCAAAATGAGGGTGTTCAGGTTTTTTAAATGCAAAATTGAAAGAAATACGTCAAGTTGATATTGACCAAATTTTGACCGTATCGCCCTTTAGTGTGGTTTCAAAGGTAGAAAAAGCTCTATCGGTAAAAGAAATAGCACTTTGTTCTTCTTTTGATATTGAAAGAGCTTTGGACAACGCTTCCTATTCGTCTATGGCTCGTCCCATGAAGAAAGGGAACTTTGACATGAATATAAAGGGTGTTTCGATCAAAATTTGACCGACTTAAACTTGACGCATTTCCTTTCATCGTGCATTAAAAAATTTTGCACACCCCTCATTTTGAAAATGTGTGCGTGTAGCATTATGCCTCTATTTTGATTTTGAGATTAGCAATTCAGTTATCAAAATGTCGTCGAAGGAAGAGAAATTTTGCATGTGCATCGCGAAAATCCAAACTACTCTCCCGCCAAGTTGGCAAAATTGTTGAATGTGGCTAAATCAACTGTTACCAACGTATTCGCTGAATGATTGTCGACAGCCAGGAAAGCTGGATCGGGAGGAATCTAAAGCCGGAGGCCACAGCGACGACAAAAAGAATTGCCCGCTGTTTCGAGCGAAACCCCAACCTCTCCGTCCGAGATGTCGGAAAGAAGCTGGTAGTGGCGCCTTCAACCGTGGATAGAGCTGAAAAACAAGAGGACTGTCGACTTACAAGGAAGAGGTGACTCCAAATCGCGACGATAAACAAAATACGTCGGCCAAAGCACGATCGCGAAACTTCTACACGACGATGCTGACGAAGTTTGATTGCGTGGTACAGGACGATGAAACTTACGTCAATGCAGACTTTAAACAGCTTCCTGGACAGGAATTTTATACGGAAACCGGACGGGGAAAGGTGGCAGATATTTTCAAGCACATTAAACTTTCATAGCTCGCGAAGAAATACCTGGTGTGGCTGTGTACCTGTGACTTGAAGAGCAACGTTTACATTGCGACCGGAACCGTCAACCAGAAAATTTATCTGAGCAGGTGCCTACAAAAACGTCTATTGCCTTTCCTGAAGCGACACAATTGTTCCGCCGGATTTGGCATCTTGCCATTACGGAAAAAAGGCCATGGAGTGGCATGCTGCCAACAACGTTCAAGTGGTGCCCAAGGACAAGAACCCTCCCAACACACCAGAGCTCCGCCCAATCGAACAATATTGGGCCATCGTCAAGCGGAACCTTAAGAAGACTCAAAAGACTGTTGTGAGCGAGAAACAGTGCAAGGCAAACTGGCGTTCTGCGGCAAATGCTAAAGTGGACAAGGAGACTGTACATAATATAATGGCAGGTGTTAAACGAAAGACCCAGCAATTCGCATTCGGAAAAAAGGAAGCTTAGCTGAATATTTCTCCTATATTCAGTATTAAATGAACTTGAAAAATAAGTGATACTGGATGCCAAACTAAACTGGAATGCTCATGTTGAGTGTGTGATCGGCAAGGCAACGAGTGCATTCTGGATATGCTCAAAAACATTTGGAAGAAAATGGAGCGTAAGACATAACATGATAATGTGGATTTTTACATTCATAATTCTTCCAAAACTAACGTATGCTTCGCTTGTCTGTCGGCCAAAAACACAAGAGGATACTGCACAGAAAAAGTTTACGAAACTTCAACGATTAGTGTCCAATAACGGGAGCGATTCGCAGCACTACTTCAATATCGTTAGATGCAATTCTAAATCTGCTGCCTTTGCACAAATACGTACAACTAGAAGCGGAAAAGAGTATGCTAAGACTTGAACGGTTGAAAATTTTCAAGTCTGGAAACTTAATCGGTCACATGAGTATTTCGCCTTAATTTCAAAATGGGCCAGTGATGTAAATGAATGGAGACTGGATGAAACCTGTGGAAAACTGTGACTGTTGGCGATATATAACGAAGCTTCCCAGATTGTGAAATATTTATTTTTAATAGTTACAATACCTACAAGAGTAGAAATAATCTTAGATTACAGTTCCCTTAGAACAAAAATGCTACTCACTGTAGTAGCTCTTTGCTATCGCGCAACACAATAACAGAACTGGTGACTTTCAGGAGTAAATTCACTGGAACTTTATAAATAAGGTTGAGGTTTATGTTAAGCTAGTTAGATGTGTAGGTTTTACCTTTCCTATTAAGTTTGGTCAACACTTAAGTTCTTTTGCACTTCGATCTCTATCTTCTCTACTTAGCCGTAAGTCCAATAGATATAGAGAAAATAAAAAAAGTAAAATTGTGCTAAACAAATGGTAACTTTTAGTTTTAAGTAAGAACACAGTTTTCACTTCAGCTGAATTAATTATGGTGTTTACTTCTAATGCAGAGTTACTTTGACTTTGCGTTGACATTTCTGCAACCGATCCTTCCATCAGTCAGTGGGTGTGGTTGACGCTCGGGTTGACGTTCGTTTTTGACTCCGGCAGGGGTGTAGGCTCGCTGGTCGACGGTGCGCTACCAACACTCCCCCCTTCAATGCATCGAAGCTGCTTCTGAGCTGCATTCCCACCTACGCCAACGTCGAGCACCGCGAGTTTGACGGCCGGTCGCTCATATATACCACTGGCGGTTTGCACTGTAGCCCACCGGACTTGACCATCTGGTGCTACTTTGGTAGCGATCACTCGGCCCTTGGGCCAGCTGTTGCGAGGGAACCTAGTATCGATGACTATCACGATGTCGTCTACTTCAATCGGCTTTACTCCGGTGAACCATTTCGCTCGGCGAGTCAGAGACGGGAGGTAGTCGCGCAGCCACCTCATCCAGAACTGATTTGCAACACTCTGCGATAGTCTCCAGTTCTCCTTCAGCCGAGCTGGACTATCGTCTAGGCAGGTCCACGGAAGCATACCACTTGATGACCCGATGAGGAAGTGGTTCGGGGTCAGAACGGGAGACTGATCTTCATCTAGAGGGATTTCGGTCAACGGTCTTGAGTTTACGATGTACTCTACTTCTATCAGGATGCTCCGTAGGGTTTCGTCCGAAGGCCTACGACTCGGTAATAGCTTCTGCAAGTTCTGCTTGACCGTACGAACCATCCTCTCCCAAGCTCCGCCCATATGGGGAGACATGGGTGGGATGAAGTTCCACGTCGTGTTCGTGGAGGTGAATTGCGCAGCGACTTTATCGTGGTCCAACTCTTCCAGTGCGGTCTGAAGCTCTTTGTTGGCTCCCACGAAGTTCGTTCCACGGTCGCTGTATATGGCTACAGGCACCCCCCGCCTGCCCATTACGTTGCGTATAGCCATGATACACGAGTCAGTAGTGAGTGAGTGTGCAACTTCCAAATGTATGGCACGTACAGTCAGACCCCCCAACGTTTCTCCACTCGGCGCCCAATAGATACTGTCATTGGGCCGAAGTAATCCACCCCCATGTGGCTAAAGGGTCGGCTGTAGGCTGCGAGGCGTGACGGCGGTAGGTCACTCATCAGTGGCGGTTGCGGGCGAGCTCGTTCGTTCTTGCAGGTCTGGCAGCTATTCCGGATCGATTTATAGACAGCTTTGATTCGGGAAATATGGTACCGCTGTTTGAGTTCATTGATGATGGTCTCGTGGTTCTGATGCAGAAACTTCTCATGGACGTCCAACACGATTAGCCTGGTGATGCTGTGCTCCTTAGGGAGAATAACGGGGTTAGCGGTACTGGTATCGATGAACTGGCATGCGTTGGTTCGTCCACGGATTCTCAGGACTCCTTCTCATCCATAAACGGGCAAAAGACGGAACAAGGCGCTGTTTTTGGGAACATTTTTCCCAGTCGGTCCTTGATGGTTGGTGGTAAGGATTGCGATTTCCTCTCCATAGACGTTCCGTTGGGCAATCTGGAACAGGTAGCATTCTGCTCTGGTAAGCTCATCGCTGGAAAGAGGTCCGTTCGCCTTGGACGTCTTCCTGGTAGTCCGCTGCATGTTGTTGATGGCTCTGAACACATAAGCTGTAGTCTTCAGTAGAAAGGACCATTGGCTGTAGCGACCCACCTCGATGATGGGTTCATATGCCGTAAAATGGAGATGAAGGTTTGGGCGAAGCTCTGTATCGGTGACTTCAACAGACGGCGACGCTGCTGGCCAGTCTTTTCAGCTCTGCGGAGAAAAACAGGTCCTAGGAACCACCGGCTGGAGCGGCTCAGGTCGGAGTTCCCTTCCATTTGGTCCCGTCGTCCGCTACGTTGAGTTTTGTTGGAACCCATCGCCAATCTCGTAGGTCTGTCGTTTCTAAGATCTCGCTGATGCGTACGCCCACATACTGGCTGTAGCGGCGGTGGTCGGAATTTAACCAGCACATGACGTCTCTGGAATCTGTCCAGAAGTACCGCTTCTGAACCGTTATAGAGAGAGAACTCATAATTGAATCTGCAAGTCTAACTCCTATAACAGCAGCTTGCAGTTCGGAACGCGGTATTGAGAGGAATTTTGGCGGAGCAACCCTGGTTTTGCTCCAGCTAATGCAATCTCCACAATGTCTCGTTCCTGGAAATGTAAGTAGACGACAGCCGCGAACCCTTTCTCGCTTGCGTCCACAAAGGTGTGCATTTGCACGATGGCTTCGGGAGAGGTAAGTGTTCGGTAGCAGCGAGGAATCTTGATATCTGCTACACGAGGAAGAACTCTAAGCCAAGTAAGCCACTTTTCGAAATGGCAGTCGTGGATTTGCTCATCCCATCCGATAGATGCTCTCCAGATTTCCTGCAACAGGCTTCGCAGGAACATCAAGAAATGGCTAACTAATCCCAATGGGTCGAAAACCATCATTAAGGTTCGTAATACTTCCCGCTTTGTTGGGCGCTTCTGGCCAGACAACAGGTCAACGTCGTGACGGGAAGATAGTTTGTATGTGAAACAGTCCGCTGTTGTATCCCACCACATTCCGAGAACCTTTTCAGTGGAGGTGATGGAGTCTGCTTCTCCGATGCTTAAGCTCATCTCTTTGGTTTCTTCCCCGTTTAGCGCAGCAACTACAGCTGGTGAGTTGGACACCCAGTTTCGCATTTCAAAACCTCCGGATTTGTGAATCTTCTTTACGTCCTTTGCAAGCTGGATTGCCTCCTCCTCCGTCTCAGCACTGACCAGCATATCGTCCACGTAGTGCTGCCGGATGATAGCGTGCACTGCTTTTGGAGATTCATGTTCGAACTGCTTTGCGTGAGTATTCTTAACATACTGAGCGATGCTTGGAGAGCAGCATGTCCCGAAGGCAAAACCTGCATGACGTATGTACTTGGGGCTGCGTCTGCTTCATTCGACTTCCAAAAGAAGCGCAAGTAATGCTGATCCTCCTGCCGCATCAAGACTTGTAGAAACATTTCTCGGAGGTCGCCGGAAACCGCTACGCGGAACTCTCGGAATTGTACCAGAACAGAGAGAAGAGGTTAACTGATCAGGTCCTTTTAGCAATATCGAATTCAGAGACACTCCAAAGCAAGCTGCTGCCGCATCCCACACCAGCCTTATCTTGTCGGGCTTGTTAGGATTCACGACCGGAAACACTGGAAGATACCAGACTTGGTTGCTAAACGTTTCGATTTCCTCCGGAATAAGCTCCCTGATGTATCCTTTGGTTAAGCAGTCGCGTATCTTCACGTTGAGCGCCTTGGCTAGGTTCTCATCCTTTTGCATCCGACGGTGGAGACATTCCCATCGCCGTAGCGCCATCGGCCTGCTATCCGGAAGCCTGACGTTATCGTATCGTTTTAGTAGACCGCATTCGTATCGCCCGTCCATGCGCTTGGTCAAGGCTTGCAACAGCTCTATTGCCCTTTGTTCATCATTGGAAAGCAACAATTTGTCCGGCTTACTGATTCCAATATTTTCCAGCGAGAAGAATTGTTTCATGGCTTCGTGCAGCTGCTCGTTCGATTTGGATTCGCATTGGCAGAGCTGGACGCTGTGATGATTTATGTGACTGCCACCATTTGCCGTCGGGGCGCAGCACCCGTAAATCATCCATCCAAGTCGGGTCTTGACTCCTATTGGCTCGTTCGGATTTCCTTCGCGGCATTTCGTCACATTCCCTAGGCTTGCATGGTCCAGTCCGATGAGAAGGCGTGGGCTGACTTCTTGGTACGATTCTACCGGCAAACTCTTGAGGTGGCGATATTTTTTCTGTATTTCAGGTATTATCAGTGTCTGAGCTCTGAGCTGTAGACTGCCGACGGTATGCACTTCGCTGAGCGTGTACTTCTTTGTAGGATTGGAAACGCTTGAAATCTGGAGGTTTACTTTTTGGGATAAATTTTCCGTTCTGTTAGTGCCTCCCGTCCATCGCAGGCATAACGACTTGGTCGGTCCTTGTACTTCCAATTCGTCGGCCAAGCTCTGCTCCATCAGCGTAAGTTCCGATCCGTCATCTACAAAAGCGTAGGTTCGCACAATCTTCGATGGACTGTGGAGAAGGACTGGTACGATTCTGAACAGGATCTCTGACTGCCCTTGGTGCACATTGCAGCTGTTGGTGGTAGCTTGATGCCCTTGGGCTTGCGGAGACACTTTTGCCGGCGCAGTAGACGATGTCGAAGCTTGCTTGGTCCTATCGTGTAGAAGAGGATGGTGCAGGTAGGAACAGCCGTCGGTACCGCATACTTTTTTCTGCTTGCATGGACCATTATGCTTTCGCAAGCATCTCCGACAAACTTTAAACTCCCGCACAACTGCCCATCTTGAGTCGTAACCAAGCTCCTTAAAACGCTATACACTGGACCAAAGTCGAACAGCTTCCTTTACAACCAACACATTCTCTGTCGAGCCCCTTCGAAAAAGACGGATTACTCACCGGCACTGTCGATGGGTTCTTTGATGACTGATGGTCCTCTTCGGAGTGAAGATTCAAAAATCCATCTTTCTTGCTGGCTTTAGAACGATGATCACTGCTTATAGAAATTGAAACCGCGCTAGCATCCTCAGCAATAGAGCGTAACCACGAACTAAAATCCGATAGGTTAGGAGCAGGATTGTCCCGGAGTGTTTCTCGCCCAGTCCAGCTTCAGCGTTGGCGGTAATCTCTCCACCAACTCATATCTCAGCGAGGTATTGTACATAAAATCCCCGATCGCACAAGCTTCAACCGTTGCGACAAGATTTTCTACGCTGAGTGCAAAATGGATCACAGTATCCAGCCTTTCGATACTAGGGAGACGGCAATGAACGAATCTTCCTGATGATCGCCTGTATGATCACTTCAGGCCTTCCATACAGCATCTTGAGAGTAGCCATCACTCCGTTCACGTTCGAAGGGTGAAGTAATCGACACTTGACTGCCTCCAGCGCCTTGCCTTTAAGGCACTTCGCAGCCTCAGCATATTCTCTTCGTTAGAGAATCCGCAAAGTTGGGTGGACGAATTGAAGATCGAGTAAAAGAGCGGCCAATCTTCTGGGTTTCCACCAAACTCCGGTAAATCTTTCGAGACGGCCTGCCTAGCGGCCAGCTGACTACGGTTCAGTGTGTACGCGTTGTCGATGTTTTCGTTCTCTATAGGTAGCGGTAGAAATACTGGTCGTGGTGGAAGCTGCAGGGGGACTGGTCGTGGTGGAGCCGGCAGAGAAGCTGGTCGTGATGACGGTTGTCGATCGTCCCTGATAGTGGTCGACAAAGGCCCTGACGATGGTGGTGGAGGAAGTGGAGTTGATCGTTGTTTAGGAAAGAAGTCGGATTGCCTCTTCTCATTTGGAAGTGCAGGAGTTATTTCCCCATCGGAATGTCTCGACGACCCACACGTTGCATTACGTGAACTTGTGTTCCTTCTGAGGTCGATTGATACACGTTCATTATTCGGTATAGAATCGTGATCTGCTTGGTCGTCCGGGTCTCCAACCACGAGGCCAGAATCATCACCACATTTCTCGGTATCTTCCATCCACTGTTGAATTTTCGATGCATTGTCTAACATTGAATTCGGAACGCTGATTTGAGATGATGTTTCGCTTTCCAGTTCCTGCAGCAGGCTATACTTCTGGTCCAGATACTGCAACTGCAACTTTCTTTCCTCCTCAAGTTTCAGCAGCTGTAATTCAATTTTCTTCTTCTCACTACGCCTACTTGTGGTCCCTACTGATTTAGCCGAAACCGTTCCTTTGGGGGTGGATTTTGTTGTGGTTGATCGTTGCTGGGTCCTTGCGTACCTGATTCGTTTCTCTGCGGCTGGCTGGGAGTTTTCAGCAAACTTGTACATCCGGGGCACAACCAACTTGTATTAGCAACTGACTGACTCACTTCGACGCACGAGAAATGGAACCACCAATCACATTCATCACACTGTACCATGGCATTATTGTCGGGCTCATCACATAGCCCGCAACTACTAACTCGCATTTTGCAAACGCGGCGCGGGGGTTTCGCTTGACAAAACGATTGACTGGGATCGTTACAAGTTTATTTTTATTCTTGGGTGCACTTTTTTGTGCTCTCGAGTTTTGGGGAATGGTTCCTTTGCGGTACTCACCGTTTTGGTAGCGTTTACCTGTTGGTTTTGGATGGCAATAACCGTCGACTGGCAACCACCTTGCGTTTGGACTACCTGTTTTTTGGTACTGTCAACCCCAACTGACTAAGCTTATCAGGCTGGGTGACATTGTCCAGCTGTCCGGTCGTCTCCGGCTGCACTGGTTGCACCGGATGGTTGTTGTTGTCCGAAGCTCCTGCACCAACATCGGTTGAACTACCCGACTGTTTCGATTTCCGGCTTTCCATTCCTTTATCTCGTACTATACAGTATTGTAAAGTTTGTTGGCGATATATAACGAAGCTTCCCAGATTGTGAAATATTTATTTTTAATAGTTACAATACCTACAAGAGTAGAAATAATCTTAGATTACAGTTCCCTTAGAACAAAAATGCTACTCACTGTAGTAGCTCTTTGCTATCGCGCAACACAATAACAGAACTGGTGACTTTCAGGAGTAAATTCACTGGAACTTTATAAATAAGGTTGAGGTTTATGTTAAGCTAGTTAGATGTGTAGGTTTTACCTTTCCTATTAAGTTTGGTCAACACTTAAGTTCTTTTGCACTTCGATCTCTATCTTCTCTACTTAGCCGTAAGTCCTATTGTAGATAGTTTCAAATGAAATTTCTTGTATTTATTTTAATCAAATGATTCTTACCAATAGATATAGAAAATAAAAAAGTAAAATTGTGCTAAACAAATGGTAACTTTTAGTTTTAAGTAAGAACACAGTTTTCACTTCAGCTGAATTAATTATGGTGTTTACTTCTAATGCAGAGTTACTTTGACTTTGCGTTGACATTTCTGCAACCGATCCTTCCATCAGTCAGTGGGTGTGGTTGACGCTCGGGTTGACGTTCGTTTTTGACTCCGGCAGGGGTGTAGGCTCGCTGGTC
>JASCZW010021139.1:0-11139 GCA_034211315.2 Aedes japonicus
GGAGGTCGTCCTTTATCAGAGCCGCATCGTGAGACGTTGTGTAAGATGAGCGTTTGTTTCAAATTCTTCCTCGAGAATCTTCGTTAGGTTCAATCTGTTTGTCTTTTGGCGTTGCTGATTTGATTTCTTCTTCTCTAGGGCCGTTTAGCGATTTGCTACGGTTGATCAGGTCAGACAGTGTCTTTTTCTGTATAGCGGAAAGCAGGTCATTTCGCTCTCTAATTAGCAGGCTGGAAATCTCGGAATTAATAATATCCAATTCTTTGGAAATTGCATCCTATTTAGGACATACACAATTAGAGGGAACTTTTTTGTCCGAATCCAGAGGAGCTTGTTATGAACTGAAAGGCTGGAGTTCCTTCATCCAGTGGTATTTTTGGAACATTTTTTAAATCCCTCCATACGCAACAGAAGGTCTGCTGGCTTAAAAAAAATTCAGTATATCTTTCGGTTTCGAAGCTTCCGTTTTCAAGGCGCTGATTTTCGATTTGAAAAGTTCTTCACAATAGGATTCGCTTTTTATATCTCACCAGTATTCACACACCACGGTTGGCTTGTTAATTGCGCATGCACGACAAAATGCATCGACCAGCGTTTGAATCAAATCAAAATTTAACGCCACCAAAAACAAACACAATAGGATTTTCATCAAAACCAAACTTCGAAAAGAACATGTAGGGTATGTGTCCCTTGACTTAGCCTATTATGCAACCTCGATTACATTTTTTATTATAACTCATACAGTTTTTATGCTGTAAGCGAGATTCAACAAGCCACACACTTGCTAAGATATGTTTGATAAGACATTTGGTAGTATGTATCACGAAAAGTTACCCAACTCTTTTTATAAAGTCAGAAACATTCGAGGGATATGGATTTAATGTCGGTCTATAGGCACTAAATTGGGTCTATTCATGGATGCAACTTCATCCCATTCGATGGATTTATTACAGAATGCAGTCTTTGTACGATTTTTTCTTCTAATTGTATGAATTAAGGCATTGCCAGCTGTATTCGATACACAAACTAAAATTCACAACACAAATTAAAATAAAACTGCTTTGAAACACTTGAGTGATGTTCATATATGATTTACTAGCCATTCAATAATGAAAACATTATAATTCACTATATAATTGAAACAGCAGGCCATATTTGGGAACATTCAATAAAATATGTCCCCAACATTGGGTCTACGATTTTCTTGTAAAATCATTATTATTTTAGCTATGTAAACAGTTAGTTTGTAACGTGTAACTATTTTCTGCACATCCAGACTGCATTACTTGCTTTATCAATTCAATTAAGCCAAATTTAGATCACTTGAAGATCGTGTAAATCATCTGTTCAGCCTTAACAGTGAAATCATGATCTCCAAAAAGTTGAAGAAATCGAAAATTACACGGAAGTGAAAAACTATAAGTTGATTAATATTGTCTCAATTACTTTGAATTACATCGGTCATCCTGATAGCAACATGATTTTGTTGATTATCGCTAAATTAATGACACACTTGGTACATAGGCCGAATGAAGGAGCTAGGCTAACATTACATCCCGTTACCCTATGAATACAGTAAACCTTTTTTTCGTATTAACGCTGATAATTTTAGATTTCGTAATGCAAAATTATTGGATGTCACATTTTTATAACCCCCATCCCTCCCCTGTCACATATTGTCACAAATTTTAAAAAGAAATACAGTAGCTTCCACTTTTGAAAAGAAATACAGTAGCTACCATTCAACTATAAACAAAAACAAGTCCCCATTCAGCAGAACGAATCGAAAAATGGAATCTTCGAAACATATTTGTGACGGACTGGAAGTGTTCTTAAAGAAGAAAATCATGAAACTATCAAAACTTGTGGCAGTTTTATCATAGTTTTAAGTATGTCTTGAATGTCATTACAAGTATGTACCGATAAAACTATCAACTACTAAGCGAACCTTGGGAAATAGTTTTGAGAACCTCCTGTAGTATGGGCCTTTCGGAACTTATGAGGGTTTTATGGCTGTTTTATCGATGTTATGTAGAATATCTCTTTTTATGCGTGGTTTTATCAAATGAGTCTTGAAAACTTCTTCAAGTGTACCTAAAAATTGAATTTGTTACTTGGGCTGGAAACGCATTAAATATTATATAATTCTCATTTTAACAGATACATCTGTGCCGTATAAAGGAAAGTTTTATTATTTATTACGTTACATACAAAAGTCAAGAGGTAACCCGTTAAAAAAATTCTTTAGAGAAGGTCCATTAATTATGTCACGAGTAATGGGGAATATCTATGAAGATTGGTTGGAAATATAACGAACTTGACAGAAGCTGATTAAGCTTTTCGAAAGTTGAATAAACTAGTTGGAAGATTCAAGATAATCATGAAGTTTTCTCGCTCTATTTTGAGAAGAAAAGTGGTGAAACTTCTGAAAAGCCCATTGAATTGCCGAACATTTCTAAACGTTTATGGGAACTTGGTTGAACTTCATTCATCAACGAAAAAGTTTGTGAAATGTCTTTCAAATGCTTATTATTATTGAGGGGTAACTATAGTTTGCTTGTATTCAGCTTGGCGTGGAATCAAAAATTATTTAACATAACCGCAGTCAGTGGTTGCTGCGATTGCTCGGAATGGAACATTTCCCCCCTTAAGCTTTTCAGTGTGGCTGGAAACTTGCTAGCAAATGGATTTGTCGTTGGGGTCTTCTTGGAGTCGGAACCGGAATTGGTATCTTCTTCATTGCTGTCGTCCCAGAAGTACTACGACTGGTTAGTTTCTAGCTCCTCTTCGGGTGCCGGATTTGGTCCCACTGCTAGAACGGCTGGAGATGCTAAGTCTACGCCAAATCCGTCGACGAATACGGACATTGGACTTGGACCTTAGCTAACATTTGGATCTGGAACAACCTCGACCGAAGGTTGCTTCAATTGGTTGGTACGTGAACGTATCAGCCGCTGTCGATCTTGCAGAAACACGTTGTAGTTCACTCTTCCTATGCGCTCTATGACCATCGCGGTTTCCCAATTCCAAGAATTGCCTTGATGGACTTGGGCATACACGAAATCAGCGGAAGGGAATTAGCGCGAAACTGCTCCGTGCTTCTTAATGAATCCATAGTTTTGCTGTGCTGCTCTCACTTTTGCAGCTGGAGAGGCTTGATCAGGTGGTAGTAGCATCGACGAAACAGTCCGGATCGGGCGTCCGAACATCACTTCTACTGGGGACTTGTCACCGAGATCAGCTATTGGCATTGACCGGCAGACTTGCAAAAACGTTTAAAGTGCTTCCTCCAGTGGCCCTCCTCCCTATCGAATATTCCGCAGGGTGTGCTTCAGAGTATCCACGAACCTTTCTGCAAATCCATTTGAATGGGGATGGTAAAGTGCGGTGCGTACAGGGTGCGGCAGAAAATAATGCGAAAATATTCAAACTTGAGTATTGGATTAACTCGTGTAGCTATTGACTAATTTCTGTCGAAAGTGTATTTGTTTATTGTTTACTTTCAAGTGCTGCATCCAAACATTCTAATTGTTTTATTGCAAATTCGTCAAAATGTTCGCGAAAGAAGTGATCACCAGTTTGTTGCTCGCCCAGAAGAAGCCGAAAGAGATTGCCAAGGTGTTAGGGTGCCATTTGGCAACAGTTTACCGCATAAAAAAGTCCCTGCAGGATGGTCCTAAGCAGCGGAAGCCGGGAAGCAGACGTTCGTGTTTTGCACGCACGAACGTGATCAAATTGGTCCCGGTGCGTTCCATAAGTAAACTTGCAAAGGAAACCAATATTTCCGAGAAATCCATGCAGAAAATCATCAAAGAAGACCTGCATGCATCCCCAGAGCCAGAGTGAAACGCCACTTGATTACGGACCGGGTCAAGGAACTACGAGTGACTCGTTCCAAGAGATTGCTTTCCTTGTTGAAGAAGGAAAAATTGATAATCCTGTTCTCCGACGAAAAGCTTTTCAGCATCGATGCTGTGGCCAACAGCCGCACGGACCGGTTCATTTCACCGCAGAAAATGGAGAACGTTCCGGAAAAAGTGAAGTTCAAATGTTAAACCAAACATCCGGCTGGTGTCATGATGTTTGGCTTGGTGGCGTCCAACGGTTTGGAAAAACCACCTGTTTTCATTGATGCTGGAGTTAAAATCAATACCGAAGTATATATCGGTATTTCAAAGGACCAAGTGCTTCCCTGGGTGAAGGCGAACTTCTCCGAGGACCAAAACGTTGTCCTACAGCAGGATGGAGCGCCGTGTCACACGATCAATCGAACCCAACAATGGTTGAACGATAACATGAAGTTTTGGACCCCAGCAGTCCAAATCTTAATCCATTGGATTATTCGATTTGGGCATATGTTGAAGCACAAGCCTGCAAAACATCACACCCTAGTGTGAAAACCCTGAAGTCAACGCACATGGCAGTAAATGTTGGAGGACTACGTCCGAAAGGCATGCTCTTCCGGCGTCGGCTCGAGGATTTTATTAATAAAAATGGAGGACACATTGAATAAATTTGTTCAATAGGACTTTGTAAAGAAAACTTCACTCGAAAATGTTGATATTATTGCTTGAATTAGTTGAAAATGTGATTTGAAAGAAATAGAACAAATTTTCGCATTATTTTCTGCCGCACCGTGTACGTGGCAAATACCTTGTTTTTCGCAGAAAGTCTAGAACTTGTGGCTGGTGAATTGGGAACCCTTATCCGAGACGATGGTTTCTGGTATTGTGGTTGCGAATGCTTGCGATTGTTACTTCGTGGTTGCTCCACTCGTTGTGGATTTGGTTGCGTACACTTCGGGCCACTTGGTGTACGGATAGACAGTCACCAGGAACTTTACGCCATCCACTGGTCCAGCATAGTCCACGTGAATGCGTAACCACGGCTTGTTAGGAATGGGCCAGGACTCCAAGGTTGTCTTGACGGGCTTTTCCAGCAGTGCAGCATGAAGTGCAATGCCGGACGAATTCCTCGACGTCGTTATCGATTCCTGACCAGAAGACGAAACTGCGTGCGATGGACGTCATGCGAACCATACCAGGATATCCGTGATGAAATTGCTGCAGGATTTATATTTGGAACTTGCTCGGAACGACAACTCTGCCGTGGAACAGAATACCACCGTCGGCATGGGTAAGAGACTCTCGCCTGTTGAAGTACGAACGGTCGTCTTGATTCGTGAATGATCGTGTATCGGTTGGCCAGCCCTCACGGATGTACTGCTCACCATGTCTTCTTCTAGGGAAATCGCTGCCACGACGTAATCATCCACTGGCTGCTTGGTACGGTCGATCAGTCCGGATACCATTAGCGGTATGCAATGTAATACCTTTCTTCGAACCAAATATTGACAGCAGCGGCTTGCGGTCCGTGAGAAGAGTGAATCGCCGACTCAGCAGGTACTTGTGGAACTTTGTTACGCCGTAAGTTAGCGCAACTGCTTCCTTCTCGAGTTGTCCGTACGCTTACTCTACCGGGTTGAGGGATCTCGATGCGGGCTGGATTGCCTTCCGGTGTCCATTGCGAAATTCATGAAAGATAACTGCATCGATGCCGGTGCTGGAAGCGTTCGCTGCTACGATGATTGGCAACTTGGGATCATAATGCGTCAGCAACAGATCGGACTGCAGGACTTGCTTGAACTGCTCAATAGATTGCTGGCAATCGGTATTCCACTGCCACTTCGCATCATTCTTGAACAGTTTGTCGAGAAAATAGCGAAGCTCATGGATGTTGCAAACGAACCGGCCGTAGAAATTACCAGTCCCCAGGAAGGATCGGAGCTTGAACAGTGGACGTTGCTGGTTGCCGGGCGTCTTCTCCGACATGCTGTGGACCAAATTTCTCGAACTTGATGGTTGTTCAATCATCGTGGTGTCCGACTTGAGGTTGACGAGCCGCAGGAACTCGTCGATCAGAATTTGAAAGATTCACGGTGCTTCTACTGTCGTACCTTCTATGCGGGAAAGAAGTCTTGCTCGGATATCCGCGTAGCGTGGTACTTTGAGACCACAGATGAACATCAAGCACTTGAATTACTCGATCTTTAAATCCTTGAATTCGAACACTTTACACGCTGACTTACAGTTGACCTTGCCATCCGACTCCAATTTCATCCGTTGCAGGCATTGATAGTGCTGCCGAAGATCTTGGTCAGCGTCTTGACGGTTTCGGCAAACGTGATTTCCTTCGGCAGCTTTGGAAGGATGTAGTTGACGTAGCGACTGTGAGAGGACCTGTCCAACTTTCTAAGAAAACAAGAATTGATCAGGATAAGGATTGTTTGTGATAATCAAACTTTTGTGTGAAGGGCCAAAAACGTTTAGGCGGGCTCGTAAGCAGAGGTACTTATTCGAAACCCTCGAATATAGGGAAGAGAATCTCCTTCCAAAAGCAAGTTCACATTCAATGCGCTACACAGAAAAAAATCATTAATTTTAACAAGCGTGTAAAATTTTCCCTCGTTTAATTCCAAGCCAAAGGAAGCGTAAACAACGCAATTGGTTGTAGTCTTTGATGCGCCATACAACAATGTTTGCAATCTTTCATACAACCTTCTTGATTCAGGCATTCTCTGGCTTAAATTTACATAAAATATCCCATTATTTTCTGCCAAATCTAGCATTTCCTTTATGTGCATTAGATAACGCAGAAAATTCAATGTCTAGTTTTATCTGTGTAGAACAACGTTGAATTTGAAAATTGAACCTCACCCTACTGCCCCAAGTTCCCCTAGATGTACTACACTTTTGGCAAGACGTTTTTAATCGACTCGATAAGTGAATCCGTCATCGTATTTTTTTCGCGAACCTTTGTGAAATACGACCAGTGTCGTCATGGTCGTGATGATTGAATCAGCAGAAACCGTGTGCTTATAAACCGGTGATGGCTATAATGCGTCTCGCGTGCCGCACGTGGTGTTCAGAGTTGTATGATGTAGCAGTTTGAACATGGCTTTCTTCAAACATTTGCAACGTAAATGGAAACTGTTCTTAAGAAGTAAAAAGTTGAACTTTCGTGTCATCAATCCTATTTACTGGAAAACCTACAACCTCAAGTTTACAACTACAACTCAATTTTATGTTCTTTTTAATCACTCTGGACTCAAAATTTTCGTGAACAGTCTAGATTATCTCATTCTCAGTTAAAAGATCACTTTTGGGATACAACAATCTTATTAGGGACAAGCTACCCGATTCAAATTTATTTTTTCTTCATATTTTTTCCACTGCCCTATACCGATACCCTTTTTTCTACTTTGAAAGTCTTATTTCTATCAGTCTCATTATGTGTTGCTAAAGATGCTGCAAGCTCCACCGCTGTATTTGGAACAGTGGTTAGCCTATGCCTGATGCTGCAACGTATGTTTAAAATATCAAAACTTTTAATTTCAATACGGCTGAGTAATTTCAAAGAATTTTCGGAAATTGGTCCACTGCCCAAGTAATGCTTCACTATACCGTTTCATATTTTGAAAGTTTTGCTCCACACTGCTCAAAAATTAGTAAATCAAAAAATCACTACGAGAAAGAAAAGCATTTGGTATGCATTGTCTACTGTATTTTTCCCTTTTAACGTTAACTTTATATTGATTAATTTTATTTGAGATCGTTTTTCAGGAGCATGTCCAATGAAATAGCTATTTATAGCTAATTTAGAGATCGATGATCGCCTGCCATGATCGAGCAAATTTTTTGTCAGCAACAATGTGCAGTGTTGTGCAGTGTGACATAGTAGCCATGATTTTAACTCTCGATTACATCCAATCCAAACATCGCTCTCAAGCTCTCAACATACATTGTAAGATGATTCAAACACTGTGAAGCGAGGTTTTCAAAATTTGCATCAGTCTAGTGCTCCTATGTTTTCTATATTTCCTAGCAAGCGACAACCAACCTCTTCACAAATCCAGCTTCCCATAACGAACAAAACAACTCTACAGCTGATTCCGGTTAATTGCGGTGAGATTCGCACCGCTGACCAGTTTGTCAACAACTTAATTCCCGAATTCCGGCAATCCAAACTTTCCACAACCGACCTGTTGACTTAGATCTACGAAGCGACTCACCCGTGTGTCCATTGTTGGTCAGATTGGTTTGCTGCGGTGGCACGTCGAAGCCCTCGAAGACCAGCGGTGGCAGGTTCACCTTCTTCACGTCCAGCGAGTTGATGTTGATCGGACTCTGGTGCTTGCCCGTGCAACTGTTGTACTGTTCGCCCCAGTGGGATGGACCTGTAGGTGCAAATTGAAGAGGAAAACAAGGGTTCTTTAGATAGATAAACAAAGACACATACGTAGGCAAGCTAAATCGTCGTCGATGAATGGAATCGTGACACATATTTTCAGCTCCCTCAAGTACGCAGTCGGATGTTATTGATGTGACGTTTATAGCGGGCGTGATTTAGTAATCCGGCATAAAAGCACGATGTCACTGGTGATCCAGATCGATCCGGACTTGGAGGGTGGGAAACGCGATTGATACAATAAACACGCGTCGTTGGAAAACCGTTTGAGGTAAATAATTAATTCATGGGCTCGCGATGTCCTTGCTGTTGTCATGAAGGTAGTTTACCGAAAGTCAATGCATAATTGATGCTGTTTTCCATAAACGGTTCTTATTTGAGGGAAATGTGGAGTTATAAGGACCGCACCAAAGAAAGTTTTTCTGCTTATTGATTGAAAATCAACAACTTTTTTCATTATAATAAATAACTTGTGTGATTTAAAAAAGGATTCACGTGTTTCTTACTAGTTTCGTTTCTCGCCCGTTAACGTTAATTTTAAAGTGATAAATCTTATGGTCCTCCACATTGTTCTCACATTTTCATCCGGTGCCTTGTGAATATGTTGTGGAAATTTTCGTCACGATCAATCACTTCACTTTTACCAGAAAACAGTATTGTAATAAGTTCATGAATACTGATTATTTAGGTTGCTATTATTGTTGACGTTTTAAGACGCATCGCACCCGTATGTACTGTCAAATGTCAAGAAATGTCAAGAAAACAAACAAAACAAGCGTGAGCATCGTCCATGTACTGCCGGATGTTTTTATTTGTTGTCTGATTTTAAGCTATTATAAACACAATATGTATTAAATTCTGTTTTGTTGGTTTACATTATCTCAACTACATTTATAATCATCACCGGGATTCGATGATAGGTATGTTTGATCAAATATTTATTAACCATCAGAAAATTTAGGCTGTGGAGGTAAGACCGACATTCTTACTGAATGTGGTCTGCTGGTTTTGCTGAAATTTCTAAGTTTTTAGAGGCCTCGCACCTACAAAAAAAACCTGCCGTGGTAGCAGGCAAGGCTTTCGGGCGTGGAATTTTCTGTTAAGAGTGCTGCCAAAACGTTTGGAATTCCAAGGAGTACATGACAGAACCACGTCTTTGGCGAGGTGGCAAAATCGAAAATTGGGTCGAGAGCCATCTTCACGCCAGACCAGGAAGCTGAGCGTAAAGACTGTACTCGATGAAATTTCGACACACAAAATAGGTCACCAAAAATTTTCCTTGAGCCCGATTCTTTTCAAACTTTCTGGAAATAAAGTACTACTTTGTAATCCAGAACGTTTCATTGTTTTCTGCACAAAACAAACTGAAGCTTTCGCCCTGATTACGAAACTCATTACACAATTGACACAACACAATGAAATACATTCAGTTAAAATTTCAATAATTTTTACCCACAATATTCACTTTCAGTCTAAACTCCACTATTCATTTACTTTGAAATATTTTAATAAATAACTGGTTTGATTCAGCATGCCTGTCTTATCGACAATCAATAAAGGGTGATACGGTCAAAATTTGGTCAAGGGAAAACGCGTGTAAATCGGTGAAATCGTTTATTTAAAAAATCAAATTAAATTTCTTTTTCAAGTTCAATTAGTATAAAATTCAGGAAAAATATTCAGTTAGGCTTCCGCTTTTCCAAATCCGAATTGCCGGGCCTTACGCTTGACCCCTGCCATCAGATTTTGTACAGCCACCTTGTCCACCTTCTTCGCCGCAGAAAGCCAGTTTGCCTTGAACTGCTGCTCGTCCTTAGCAGTTTTTTTGGTCTTCTTTAGGTTTCCGCTTGACAATAGCCCAGTATTTCTCAATTGGGCGGAGCTCTGGCGTGTTGGGAGGGTTCTTGTCCTTGGGAACCACCTGCACGTTGTTGGCGGCGTACCACTCCATGGCCTTTTTACCGTAATGGCAAGATGCCAAATCCGGCCAAAACAGTACGGAACAACCGTGTTTCTTCAGGAAAGGCAGCAGACGTTTATTCAAACACTCTTTCACGTAAATTTCTTGGTTGACAGTCCCGGAAGCTATGAAAATGCTGCTTTTCAAGCCACAGGTACAGATGGTTTGCCAACCAGATATTTCTTTGCGAACTTTGACAGTTTCGTGTGCTTGAAAATATCTGCTACCTTTCCCTTCCTTTGCCGTATAAAACTCCTGTCCCGGAAGCTGCTTGTAGTCGGCTTTGACGTAGGTTTCGTCGTCCATTACCACGCAGTCAAACTTCGTCAGCATCGTCGTGTACAGCCTCCGGGATCGCGCTTGGCCGTCGTATTTTGTTTATCATCGCGATTTGGAGTCACTACCTTCTTGTAAGTCGAAAGTCCGGCTCGTTTTTTGGCTCGATGCACGGTTGTAGACGATACACCCAGCTTATTTGCGGCATCTCGGAGAGATAGGTTAGGTTTCGCTTGAAACTACCGGCAACTCTCTTTGTCGTCTCAGCGGCTTCCGGTTTTCGATTTCCCCGATCCAGACTTCCTGGCTGTCGACAAACGTTCCTCAAACACTTTAATTACATTTGTAACGGTTGATTTGGCAACTTTTAGCGATTTTGCCAACTTTGCGTAAGCGAGTAGCTCGGATTTTCGCGATGCGCGAGCAAAATTTTGATACGCTGCTCTTCTTGCTTGGACGGCATTTTGACAACTGGAGAGTGAATTCCAAAATCAAAATAGGAGCAACATTCTACACACACACACCTTCAAATTGAGGGGTGTTCAGGTTTTTTAAATGCAAAATTGAAAGAAATACGTCAAGTTGATATTGACCAAATTTTGACCGTATCGCCCTTTATGCAACTAGCGATTTGAAATTGGTTCACTGTTGTAGTA
>JASCZW010021140.1:0-11143 GCA_034211315.2 Aedes japonicus
GCCCTAATGAAAAATTGTGTCAGTAAAGTAACCACTAGGTTTGAATACAAAAAGTCACCCGAAAACGATATATAAACAATTTCGACAATGATTTTCATGGGGCTTAACTGAAAACAGCCTGAAACAATGGCTTCTTCATAAATTTCTCATGGCACAAGGGCTACTGGCTGGCCCACAATTGATACGTTGCGGATGCGTTTGCGTGAAATTGACAGTTTTCCCATAGCTTTTCTGTCAAATTTACGTCAACGCATCCAACGTATCAATTGTTATAGACACTCTAGTAATAGACCGGACAACGTGAGTCTCTGGCACGGATTGATGTATCCAAAACAACCGTCAAATCGGCAAATGCGATAAAATGATTCGTTTTAGTGCACGTCGTCTATTACTGGGGTGTCTATATTGGGTGACCCTGCAATGTAAGCTTCCAATTCTATCGTATATAGGTGAGGTCTTCCTCTTCCAAATGACCGTGGTTGATTGGTGTCGTGTTTTCAATGACAGAAATTCGCAGAAAACCATTTTTACGTTTGTCAGTTAGGCCCCTAATGAAAAATCTTTATCGATACTATTGGTTTCTTGTTGACGGCTGTAACGATTTCGATAAATATTCGAGTTCAGTATTGGCCTAAAGGGCATCTCCAGGAGTGTTGTAGTTCTAGATTCATTTTATATGTCAGTTATAATTTTTCTCTTGGGAAAATATATAACAAACATACCCTCTCTTCAGCAGCAGTTCCAAATGTTGTTCTAAACCTCAAGACTTGAATGTGTGTGTATAATTGATGATAAATATATTTTGATTTGTCACGAAATAGGAAAAGACATTGAAAATGACTGACGAATGGTACGAATTTATCACCAGTGAATTTGAAGTGAAGATACGATGGATTTGGATTTAACTTTTCAGCAGGTTGTATATGAAAATTTACTGTTAAGGTGTAACTCAACTAATTCATCTCAACAGAGACAACGAATCCTCCATAGTTATTGTCTAATTCGAGATTTTCTTTCCGTCGCATAGAAAATAGCGAAGAGACCAAGAAGCGGCAAGGCTCATTACCAGGTCGGCGTAATATTACACGGAACTTTGAGTTGGGGCACCAAATTTCTCCGACATCTATTTATCCCGATCCTTTGTGCGAACGAAGATTCCGGATGCCAAATGCCATGTTTTTGCGCGTGCTAGAATGAGTTACTGCACGTAATGATTACTTCCGTTTAAAATGTAATGCTGCTGGAAAACCGGGATTGAGCGGTATGCAGAAATGCTTCAGACGCCACTGATGATTATATTCAAATCGGAGAATCGACTGCGAACGAAGCACTAAAGGAATTCTGCCACACAATTGTAGAAATATATGGAGAATATTACATGCGATCACCAAACTCGGCGTTCATAAATTTCGGACACTGCTTCAGCACCTCATAACACTCGAGGAATTTAAAATCCTCTTTGTGGTCCGCCTTAAACACTTCCAGTGCCATGTTATGTTTGTCCGTGGACGACGCACCACTTTTGTTCAGGCGTTGAACAGATTTACACGCACCACGTTTGACGTTTAACTTGTTTCCATAGACACTAACACAATGACAAAAAAATATAACTTGGATGAAACGCGTTTCAAATTTGAACAAAAATAGAACAACATAGTATTCCAGTTCTAAATTTTAGCATGAAACTGTTCGAAATTATCCAACTAGAACGCCTTGCTGAAGTTGCCTTTGTTATAAATCCAGTTCTATTTTGTAACGACCATACACTCCTGGAGATGCCCTAAGGTCATACAATTCGATACGTTGCGGATGCGTTGACGTAAGTTGACAGAAAAACAATGAAACAAGTCAGCAAACACACCCGCACTTGTATCAGAGCCAGGTATGCAGGACACAGTTCCACACGGAGAAAATCGAAAATGCTGAAAGCATATTATTGTAACGCATAATTAATCATCAATTAAAGAGATTTGAGCAATAAAAAATGAAAAAAGTGCCACTAAATTATTAAGGCCTGTGCCAACAAATAATGTGTGATCAGCATTAAAAAATTAGGAATGAGCAATAAAAAGATGAGAAAGATCTTCGGA
Source organism: Aedes japonicus (assembly GCA_034211315.2). Classification (NCBI taxonomy): domain Eukaryota; kingdom Metazoa; phylum Arthropoda; class Insecta; order Diptera; family Culicidae; genus Aedes; species Aedes japonicus. Next base: position 2,091 of record JASCZW010021140.1, read on the forward strand.
TAATCTAATTGTGACCGGTAAATCTATCAAATAAAGCAACAGCTATTAGTATATGTGCAATTAAATATAGCGATATTTCCGCCAAATTATGTAATTTGAGCACTAAACTATTCGCATATGTCTTTTAATTTCTGTTGGATTTTCCCATAAAAACAGTAAAATGAGCAATGGATAAATAAATATCCATTGCTCATTTTCACTGTTTTATAGGAAAATCTAACAAAATTGAGACATATACGAATAATTTAGTGCTCAAATTACGATAATTTGGCGATACTATATTTAATTGCACATATACTAATAGCTGTTGCTTATTTGACAGATTTACCGGTCTGAACAGATTATCGAAGATCTTTTTCTCATCTTTGCTCATTCCTAATTTTTTAATGCTGATCGGGCATTGGCACAGGCCTGAATGACAGTGGCTTTTTTTCATTTTTGGTGCTTTTTCTGAGTTGCTAAGTGCGGAGTAAATATTTTAGCCATTATTTATTCCTTTCCCTACATTCCCTTTTAAATCACTGCAATGCATAAAAAGTATGAATTTTATCAATATTTTTTATGTATTGCAATTCATTTATGATACTTATAATCTTCCGTGCATATTGCGTTACCGGTGGCAAATTAAAACTTCAAAACTTCGGTCTTATTTATGTTTTTTTGCAATTATTGATTATCTTTTCCATCAGCGCAGACAACAAATAAGTATTACGTATTCGACTCATGTTTTTATCCGCATATTTCATTGTCATCCGATAGAAAACTGACTCCAACGAAATGTCTCTACCACCATCCTCAGGGCCACCACTGGTCCGGCATCATGGCGTAGCCTTTGCCGAAAACCTCAAAAACCCATTCGGAATTTGCATGAGCGACTTAACGGAATTGACCAAAAACTACGGGAAAGCCTTTCCTCATCAAGACAGCCACGTAACAACGGCCGATATTAAAAAAGCTGAAAATGGCTACCTAACGGATTCAAACCATGCTCGGGAAGGTATGTGTAAGAAATTTTAGCAATAACAATACAATTAGAATTGTCGTTTTAACCTCAAGAGTCGGGAGCGATCCGCAGAACAACGTCAAAGAAATTCTGGATGAAATTGGCTTGGATGAAAGTATGCCAATCATTCAAACACTGGGTACGATCCTGAACTTCATCTTCGGACGAATCCTCAGTGGACTGCATGTGAATGAAACCTAAAGGGTGTATTCGATAAAAATGGCACACACATATATACTCATCAAAATTAAACTGATTATCGGATTTTCTTGAAATTTTCAGGGAATGAAGAACTACTAATGAGTTTTGATTTACAACATTTGTTTAATTCAATTTCGTCTCCCATCCCGAATGCCCGCACCTTCCTTTACACTTCACCCATCAAATTGTGTACAACCGATTTTCCCAGTGTTTTTGTTGTTTTTACCCAAATTTTCTTCAATTCTAGCTCTGTTTTTATAGTTTTGGGATGTTAGCGAAGTTCCGTTTTCACAATTGCCCAGAATTTTTCAATTGGACGAAGTTCCGGTGAATTTGGTGGGTTCATATCCTTTGGCACAAAATTGACTCCGTTGGCTCGGTACCACTCCAATACGTTTCGAGCGTAGTGGCAGGATGCTAGATCAGGCCAAAACAGAGTTGATCCTTTGTGCTTCTTAATGAATGGCAAGAGACGCTTCTTAAGGCACTCTTCCGTGTAAATCGCACCGTTTATTGTTCCGGAAGTGATGAAGGGAGCACTTATTTCACCACATCCGCAAATCGCCTGCCAGATTAGAAACTTCTTTGCAAATTTCGATAGTTTCTTCTTTCGAACATCCTTCGGAACATCGAACTTCGACTTGGCAACGAAAAATTCTAGCCCATGAAGTTGACGGAAGTCGGCCTTGACGTATGTTTCGTCATCCATCACGATCCAACCGGATTTGGTGAGCAGCTTCGTGTAAAGTTTCCGGGCGCGGGTTTTCGCAGTGATGTTTTGTTTTTCATTCCGGTTTGGGGCATTTTGCACTTTGTTAACATGTAACCCAGCGCGCTTCATGGTTTTCTGCACAAAACCGACTGACACCTTAGACTTTTTAGCGACATCTCGAATTGGCATGTTTGGACGGTTCTTGAATTGTTGTACGACTTTCCTGGCCATTTTACTGTCCATTGGACCACTTTTACGACAACTCCCTTTCTTCCTTTGGACACTCAGACGCTCCTTGAAGGTTCTTATTACACGAGACACAGTTGTATTTGCAATTCCAAGCCTTTTAGCAATCCACCGGTGAGACGCCCCTGGATTTTGATTGTGAGTGCACAAAATTTTCTCACAGAAAATTTCTTGTTTCGACGACATGACTGGAACTACTGAATGTATAACTATGAAACTTGGCAGATGTAAATAATACACTATGGATAAGATCTACTCATATTTCTAGGTTTTTTACTCATACGATTCAAAAGTTACAGAAGGTTTTCTGTGTGCCATTTTTATCGAATACACCCTTTAAACCGTGCTGTTCCGAATTTTTTGCAAGAAAAACCCGTTATGGTGGACCAAACAACGTAGCAGAAACAGTCCTCAAAGGCTTGAATTAGAAGCGGCTAGCCGAAATCATTTCGGTTTTCAAGTTTTTTTGGAATTTATTTAATTTATAAAATCACGAGAAAAAACATCCAAATATTATCCTCTTTAATTAATATATAAATATGATTAAGTTTTAATTATGCATTACAATGCATATGTTTATACAAAAATGCATTCTATGTGATACATCAAATTTATGCATTCTAATGCATACTTCTATAAAATTGATATAAAAAAATATTTAAAAAAATATAAAATATAAATTTGATTTATGCATTGGAATGCATAAATTCATAAAAATATACATTGCAGTGCATATTTTTGATATATTCATTTCAATGTATAAACCTGGTTTATTCATTTCAATGACTGGATAGATCGAATATGGTTTTTGCATAGAATTTATGCTTTAAAGTATATTTGTTTTTCTCCGTGTACATGTGATCGTACCGCTTTGTTTATGTTATGTTCGCATTTTGCTTAACGCAAAACAGACCAATCTGAAATGACAGTTTCGAAAGACAGTGTTTACTTAAGATCGTAAACAATTATGTCAGCAGCTCTCAGATAAGAAAACTCAGTTTTGTTTATATTGTAACCGAGGCGAATGAAATAAAACTAATTACAGGTAAGTAGGTTTTAATATGAATATTATTTTTCATTTCAGGGCTGCTCTACCACAACTTCGTGTTCCAGAGCACCGGGCCCAGGATTGAACCTTGCGGAACTTCTCCGGTGACTTGAACACGTTCTTGACCCGCCATTTTGTTTTATAGCAGTATCCGATTCTGGAAATAGTTGACCAGAATTCTTTATACATAGGTACCCAGAGACCCGGAGGCGTTGCAGCGAGTTGGCAATAGCCTCCCAACTGGCGCTATTAGGCCATCTGTACCCTCTGTGTACACGGACAGGCCATCTGTGTCCTACAAGCATATCGGACGGTATGCTGATGGATCTCCTGGTGGTTTCCCTGCTTTTGGTTGCAATACTAGCGTCTGGATTGTCCAGGCGTCCGGGAAGGCTTGTAATTAAACGATGGAATATTTTACGCTTCTGTTAAATTCCATTATTTTTTCTGTGTAGTTTGACGATTGTTCAGTGAGAATACTTTTACTGACTTGCTTACTGAACACTCAGCTTTTTGAAAGTCAGTAAAACTATTACTGAGTTCAGTATAAAATTGGTATGTAGATAGGTTTGAATTGGTGCACTGTATAAATATACATGGTGGACCATATGAACTTACATTCAGTATCTTTATCCTGTGAACTGCTATAATTGTCTGATGGCTATTAATGGGTTAAAGCCGTAAGTTACTTGTTTTGTGAAGAAATTCTATTATCAATTACCTTACCAGGTTCAACGCTGTTTTATTTAGGTTAGGTAGGATGGATGAATGTGATCAAACTGGTATTTGCGCTGTTTTTTGGACAATAATAATAATAATATATGTGTACTACAATAGGATTTAGATTAACTTTTGGTTAGGACTAGTGGAATAGATTTTAAGGTAGGTTTTCTTCTTCTTCCTTAGCATTTCAAGCTTATTGCTTTCACAATTAGCTTATTGCTTGCTCACAACTTAGTGTTCTAAATGCACTGCCACAGTTATTAATTGAGAGCTTTCGATGCCAGTTACCATTTTTGCATTAGTATGATTGTGTGGCAAGTACAATCATACACCGGAAATAATCAACACATATTTATTGGCAAAAATCCATAGAAAATTCCACATAATATTGATGTGTCACACAAACACACCTCTGAGATACACAAATGAAGTTTATGTGACAAATGAAAGTATGTGTGGCCACACACGTGATATATATACTCATAGGAAGTAGTGTGGTTACAAATAGATATCATTTGTTGATTATATTGCAAAAAATTATAGATGGGACACATAGATATTATCATTGCTTTTTTATCAGTGTACGCTATGCCCAGGGAGTCGAGCAGTTTTCCTTAACGAAAAATTCCTAGACCAGACCGGGAATCGAACCCAGCCACCTCCAGCATGGTGTAGCTTTGTAGCTGCGCCTTTACCGACTGAGCTAAGGGTGGACCCCTTAAGGCAGGTTTTATCTGTACTAATTTGATAACTTTTCACAACTAACGTTTTAATACAGTTGTTGCTATTGAAATCCAACGGCTTCTAAAAGTCCTTCGTATCTTCCAAACAAATCTTTAAACAAATAAATTCAATACACTGAAACTTTATTTTAGTTTATATTACGAAATTGAAGGTAGAACTAACAAATTTATTCGTTGTTTTCTGCAACGAAACCGATTTGCATCAATTATGAAGCTACCTCCGTAATTAATGGCACACGCGCAACATTCAAAAGCACGAAGCATGTCTTGACATAGAAAGAACATTCATGCATTGTACGAGAACAATAAAAAGTGCTACGAATATTTTGTCACATATTAAAAAGAAACGTCTCTCTTTTGGTTGCATGAATGACAGTCATATCTACTATATTGACTCGAAATGTAATTGAAAAAAAAAAGCGCAAACACGTGGATTTGTTCAGCGTTTTTTTATGTGTCTGTCATGGGATTCGATTTTGTATTTTTGGAAAGCGCGGATACATAATCCGTGGTTGATCTCAAGTTGCTTGATTAATGCATATGAAGTTATTCCTGGTGCAGTTGAAAACCGGAATATAGCAGTCGCGCCAATCGATTTTACTCCCGTTCTATGAATTTAAACAGTGGTGCATCTAGTGCGCTGTATAGCGCATCAGATGCGCCATACAGCGCACTAGATGCGCAATTGTTTGGACTTATGGAACGGGAGTTAAATCGATTGGCGCGACTGCTATATTCCGGATTTCAACTGCACCAGGAATATAACTCTCGACAGCGCTCTAACTTGTATTCCCGCCCATCCTAGCAGCAACTTCATCTCTCACGAGTGCGATAATAGAGAAAAAGTGATTGGGTGGACTTCACGAAATTCATTTCGTGCATTATACAAATCGGTGTGATGATAGCATTTCACCATATAAAAACCAAAGTGAATGTTTCATACAATAAAGGAGACATTTGTTCTTTCTACAAAATCCATGTTTACGAAACGAGTGTTAGCTATTTTACAAAAATAAATTTTCAGTGTACTTATTTTATCCATCACTGTTGTATTATGAAAATAAATATGGAACCATTGCAGTGGTTTAAAAAGATAAAACTCGCTACCAAACATAATTCATAACCCCACATCAACTCTAATTTTCTTCAATTTGTTGCATCGGCTTATTTTCCACCGTGCCTTGACTGTTCATAAACCACGTAGACCGAAATTTTACACTTTCAAACCCCCCTCCCCATCGTAGACTTTCGTAGACTTTTTCCAAATCCCCCCTCCTCAAAGTCTACGTAGACTTTATCAAATTATTTTTTTTTATTTATGGAAAATGTTCTACAATATGTGGCTATGGCGGTTTGAGGAACGGTTTATAAAATAAAACTCAAACAATCAGGTTATTCAGTTATTAATTTTAATTTTGTTTCATTAAAATTTGGCATAAATAAAAAATAACAACAATCAATTATGCAAATGCTAAAGATGCTCACACCATGGCTACTTGAACCAATAATTAAAGATCATCAGCGGAAGTTCCCTAGTAGCACACATTCTGTCATTAAGTTGAGAAAACATAAATGTGCTTTTGTTAGTCATAATCAAGTTGCTGCAACTAATTATGATCGTGGTGTGCTACTAGGGTTCTAGTGGAATTGTTTCTTGGATGTCAAGTCCGATGATTTCGACTAAACGTGATTCTAACCATAGAACATCCGTAGCTCCGTTCTCGTAGACCTCACAAAGAATTTCTTCCTGGCGTTGCTACAAAATCTTGAGGCCTTATTTTCTTCTACAAAATATCTGCCTTGTAGATGCTTTTCACTTCTGTCGCAAAATGCAGTCCACAATAAAAGTGCATGTGGCTGTTTTTGATTACACTTTAGATATCAAGCTCAGTTTATCTTCTTCTAATTTTTTTCCAAAGCAAGTTGACATCTTCATAGACCTCTTATTGTATTTTCTACTTTGTCCCACATGCGCTCAAACCCTCTACTAAATGTTTGTCATATGGGAGCAAATTAACTATCAAATATCATCTTATTCACGTATAAATAAAAATACTCAACGGCCTAGTAGCAAACTTGTTGCAAATAAGTCAAAGTAACTGCAATGTAACTCAATTAAGGCACAATCAAGTTTTTGCAACCAATTATGACAGAGGTGTGTTGCTTGGGTGGTTAACATCATAAACTTACTATTGAGTTGGTACCATGCATTCGATCTATCGATGTTGTGAAAAACGAATAGAGAAACACAACCAACACGCTCAAATTACTGTCTCTTGTTATCCCATTTTCCTCTCGAAAAGATAATTAGAGACAGTAATTTTTGCGTGTAGTATTAAACTCCGTTCACATTGCAACCTACATTACGAGCTTGATATAAAATGCCGCGCAAATTCTTTTCGGTGAAAACTAAAGCCTGTCAAGGTTTAGTTTGGTAACTTTTATTTCTGTGTAGATTTTGAGTTATTTCATACGGATCGCTAAAATGTTTCACTCATGTGTCAGCTGAAACTCTCCACTTTATTTAGTGGTACAACATGTTTACATTCTTGTTACATTCAATAAAATGGCGTCGAATCATGTGAACACGCATGTTTTACGGAACTAAAATTCCCAAAAGGACCGTGTTATGTGTTTGCAAATCATTTGGCCAGCACTTGACTGTGGAAAGCTTGCCTCGATCAATGGACAAGAAGGTGATAGTTATTATTGAGAAAAATCCCAATCTTTCTGAGCGACATGTGGCGGGGAAGTCAAAATCATATGTACAAAAAGTGGAACAGGGGCAAGGACTGAAGCCATAAAAAGTAAAAAGGTGCCACAGGTTGATAACATGCAAAATTTCACTGCAATAAGTCGTGCTAAGGTGCTTGACACCATTTTTTTGCAAACATTTTCTTGTATCAAAATGGACAACAAAACATACGTACTCGAAGACTTTAAATAGCTTCAATGTCTAACGTTTTATACCACAGTGCAAAGGAACGCTGTTGCCAAGTATTTTCGGACAAAGAATGTGTCCAAATTCTCGGAGATGTATTTGATTTGGCAGGCCATAAATAGTTGTGGTTGAAAATCTAAAAGTATCGTCTCTATCGAAACTATCAATAAGATGTGTACGAGAAAAAATGTCTGCAAAAGCGGTTTCTATTGTTCATCAAAAACCACGACTCTCCAGTCTTTTTTTGTCACTATGCGAAATCCGTCCTGGAATAGAATAAAGAACAAGAGGACAAATACGTGCCCAAATCAGCCAATCCACCAAACTGTCCAGAACTTCATCCAATAGAGAAGTACTGGGCTCTAGTTGAGCGGAAACTCTTCGAAACTAAGACGAAAGAAAATGGAAGCAATGATTTCAAGAGAAGATGGAGAATCGTCACGGTGGGCGTTTCCGAGGTTACCTGATCGCGGGTGTACCACAGGAAGTTCGAGAATTTAACAGAAAGAAGGATTAACATCTTAATCAACTTTTTCTAATGTAGATATGAATCTATTGCTATGAAATAAACAATCGGTATTTTTGAATAATGTGTAAATTTTGTTTTGCTACTATTATTATGGTGACCGAAATTTAACGTACACAGCCTTTAGATGTATAGATGCTAATATGAAGATAGTCTATATCACGTAATTTAGGTTGTAGTGTGAACGGGATGTTATGCTCAATTATTTAATTAGCCATATTATACTGATTTGATGTATTGCTTCAATTTTTACAAAGTTCAGGTCTCGAAACTGCGTGCAGTACATCTCTAAGCAAACTTCTTGAAACTGGAACTTGTTAGCATTTAAGCTCAATCGAGGACTAAGATAACCAAGACTCATAGATTTTATTTTTTTTGAATTAGAACGCTACCAGTAAAATCCAAAATTTGTACGTTTATTCGTATCATTAATATGTTGAAAATAAACATAATATGATTTTAATTTCAAACATCGATGTTACTTCCCATGTAGCACACTAAGACCTTTTTTAGTTGTAGTGACTTGATTATGACTTAACAAGTCATATTTATAATATCTCAACCGAATGGCAACAAGTGTGCTACTAGGGTTGGTTTTAAACATAGAATATGTTAGAAAGAAAGCAATTTTATATTTGCGGCCAAAATTAACTTATGTTATGTTTGAATTTACCTGGAATATGTTTGTTATAACGGTATTTTTCTTTGCGTGCAGGGATGAATATCCGTTTTGTAGAGAAAAAGAGGTCTACGTAGACCTTTGGTATATCCCCCCCCCCTCCCCCATCGTAGACAAACGTAGACTTTTTCGAAACCCTCCCCCCTTAATTGTCTACGTGGTTTATGAACAGCCCCTTAGAAGAGTTTAGAAGCTCCATAATCATCTCCAAAAGTAATAATCTTCACCCAG
>JASCZW010021141.1:0-11138 GCA_034211315.2 Aedes japonicus
GTAGGCAACTGTTATGGAAACCGTCTCCCGACAACTTTTGTGCAAATACCCGTGTCTCGAATTTGTTGATGACGATGGTTGCGGAAACGGCATGAGCTACGTCATCTTTAAACAAAAGATGATCAACCACAATAATTATCTCAACCGTTTCAAGGATTCGTCTGATCAGAAACCAACATCGTCGAGCAATAAAGGTCGACATGTCAAAGCAGGAACGTTGAAAGCATACTGGCAAAATTGTGAGAAGCACTGCACGAAAGAAGTTTTGTCAAAACTTCGTCGAGATGATCCAAAACTTTTGACAAGCGAGTTTCTAACAGCCTCAGAAGCTTTTATTAGATACAAACTGAGGGAAGGAAAGGACCTGGGAAAATTGCTGGAGGAATACCCTGTATTTAGAAGAAGAGGTCTGCTGAACTACCATTTTATGCAGGCGACGGGAGTAAATGTGGATAATTTTCGCAACTAAAGGGCGATACGGTCAAAATTTGGTCAATATCAACTTGACGTATTTCTTTCAATTTTGCATTTAAAAAACCTGAACACCCCTCATTTTGAAGGTGTGTGTGTGTAGAATGTTGCTCTTATTTTGATTTTGGAATTCACTCTTCAGTTGTCAAAATGCCGTCCAAGCAAGAAGAGCAGCGTATCAAAATTTTGCTCGCGCATCGCGAAGATCCGAGCTACTTCGCACGCAAAGTTGGCAAAATCGCTAAAAGTTGCCAATTCAACCGTTACAAATGTAATTAAAGTGTTTGGGGAACGTTTGTCTACAGCCAGGAAGTCTGGATCGGGGGAAATCGAAAACCGGAAGCCGCTGAGACGACAAAGAGAGTTGCCGGTAGTTTCAAGCGAAACCCTAACCCATCTCTCCGAGATGCCGCAAATAAGCTGGGTGTATCGTCTACAACCGTGCATCGAGCCAAAAAACGAGCCGGACTATCGACTTACAAGAAGGTAGTGACTCCAAATCGCGATGATAAACAAAAATACGACGGCTAAAGCGCGATCCCGGAGGCTGTACACGACGATGCTGACGAAGTTTGACTGCGTGGTAATGGACGACGAAACCTACGTCAAAGCCGACTACAAGCAGCTTCCGGCACAGGAGTTTTATACGGCAAAAGGAAGGGGAAAGGTAGCAGATATTTTCAAGCACACGAAACTGTCAAAGTTCGCAAAGAAATATCTGGTTTGGCAAGCCATCTGTACCTGTGGCTTGAAAAGCAGCATTTTCATAGCTTCCGGGACTGTCAACCAAGAAATTTACGTGAAAGAGTGTTTGAATAAACGTCTGCTGCCTTTCCTGAAGAAACACGCTTGTTCCGTACTGTTTTGGCCGGATTTGGCATCTTGCCATTACGGTAAAAAGGCCATGGAGTGGTACGCCGCCAACAACGTGCAGGTGGTTCCCAAGGACAAGAACCCTCCCAACACGCCAGAGCTCCGCCCAATTGAGAAATACTGGGCTATTGTCAAGCGGAACCTAAAGAAGACCAAAAAAAAAATGCTAAGGACGAGCAGCAGTTCAAGGCAAACTGGCTTTCTGCGGCGAAGAAGGTGGACAAGGTGGCTGTACAAAATCTGATGGCAGGGGTCAAGCGTAAGGCCCGGCAATTCGGATTTGGAAAATCGGAAGCCTAACTGAATATTTTTCCTGAATTTTATACTTATTGAACTTGAAAAAGAAATTTAATTTGATTTTTTAAATAAACGATTTCACCGATTTACACGCGTTTTCCCTTGACCAAATTTTGACCGTATCACCCTTTATTACTGCAAAAAACGGTAAAAAATAATCAGCTTCTCAAGTATTGCTGGTCGAAATATTCTAAGACTACACACTTAGAAAATTTTACAGTATTCGGTAATTTTTTACCAAACTTTCAACAGCTGAACAGTTTGGTTATCCAATTTAACGGACTTCGGTAAAATTTGACAAGTTCCGGTAATTTTTTACTGGAATACTGGAAAATTTCACCGAAACCCGGTAAATTTGATTACCGAACGTTCAGCTGTTGAAAGTTTGGTAAAAATAACCGAATACTGTAAAATTTTCTAAGTGTGTAGGCGATGAATGCTGTGATATGGATGTTTTTCGATTTCTCTCGAGCCTTGTAAGAGAAAACATCAACAATTTGATTGTGAAGAAAGAGGTAGTTAGGCATGATCAATTGTGATGATTTTCACAGCAAAAGTAAACACTCGTTATGAAATTACTAATTGTTTAATTTGAAACTTTTCAGGTTGGGACCCGAATCGACGATGTTCAGTTGGAGTCAGCTGGTCCTTTGTTGGTATCTGTAGGTAAGACACTTACTATAAGCAATGAAACACATTTAGAAAATCAAATCGGAGTGCACAGATTCATGTGGTGAAAAACAGGTTCCAAATCACATTTGCAGCATATAAGCTCAAGACATCTTTCAATACCTTGGTTCAAACTTAAAGTCGAACTAATAAATACAGTGTAGATTATAAATTTTATAATAACGAATGCGATTCCTTTAGGCCTCTTCAATTTGGACTGTATAGTTTCATTTTTTTTTAAATTATTTTATCTGTCCAAATTAAAGAGGCCTAACGCTACTCCCAAATAACATTGGTTACCATATACGCCATTATTGCGTTAGCAAACCTCTTGTGAATAACCTATATCTACCTTGTTTCGAACGCATTTAGTCAAATGGACGCTTTACTTGCATCACTTTATAGTCATACGATTTAATCTGATCGTCAGACATGTCAGACAACAAAATGTTAACTGCAATGTTACCTTCTAAAAGTTAATTGTAATTAGGTTAAAATTCGAAGTTTTAATGACTTCCAATTCTACGTGAATGATAGTGATGCATGCGTTGCATTTATTTATATGAAGAATGATTCTTATTGAGGTGCAAAAATGGAGCTTCTGAAAATGCAAATGTAAAAAAAAATCTGTTCTATTTTATTAAATTGTATTATAGTAAAGCTTGCTTCAGATAGAATTGGAATAAAAACAATTGCCTGTATTTCAGTTATTTATTATTGAATTCAAGATCTTTTTTTATACATATGTAGCGTTTTTTTCATACTTTTAAGAAAAAATACGGATAAAATTATTCGTCACGGTTTCGAAGGAATTCTCGAATTTTTCCTGTAACACGGCTCATTAGGCGGCGCACACCTTCTTCGTCTATCGTTTTAAGCTATCTTATTCCACCAGGTCTTCATCTGATTGATGTCTTTGACAACCTTTCCCTTTGCCTTGAGTCTCCTCTTCATGATTGCCCAGTATTTCTCAGTAGGGCGGAACTGGGGGCAGTTGGGTGGGTTAAGGTTTTTCGGAACAACCTGGACCCCTTTCTCTGCATACCATTCTTGAACGACTTTGCTGTAATGACTGCTTGCCAAATCTGGCCAAAACATTACGGGATGGTCGTGGATCGAATGAACGGCAAAATTTGTTTTTGGAGACAATCTTTTGGTATAGTTCCGACGTCATTGTCTTATTTGTAACGAAAACTTTCGTTTTTTTGCCACAGCTGCAAATGCCCTGCCAAATCATGAATTTTCGTGCAAATTTGTCGGCAAAAACAAATTTAAATTTGGCTGGAACATCCCCTCGAGCCGTTGCCAAGCTAAAATTTTTGACCTGGGATTTGCCCGAGGTCAGCCTTGACATAGGTTTCTCCGTCCATCAGAAGACACCCGTTGAACTTGGTCAGCACCTGGTCGTATAGCTTCCGAGCACGGATTTTGGCCACACTATTCTGTTTTATGGTCCGATTTGGCTGTTTGCTAGCTCGATACGACTTGATTCCTTGCCGGAGTCGAGTTCTCCTCACGGTACTATGGGCAGCACCGAATTTTCTGGCCAAATCACGGTCCGACAGATTGGGATTCCTCTTAATCGTCTTCAAAATCTTACCACGCAGTTTCCGGTCGACAGTTCCACTCCGACGATTGGCTTGAGGCTTCCGAATCGTCGTCAATGTTTCCTTATACCGTTTGATAACGCGCCATACGGTATTTCTGGGCAATTTCAGCTGTTTAGCTAGCCTAGATGCAGACCACAATGGATTTTCCAAATAACTGTGCACAATTTTTTCCCTTCGTTCGGCTTCCATGTTGATTGTTTACAAAGTACAGTCGATTTGCGGAATGTCAAAAATACATACGTGAAGCTGACAAAATTTCCGACACGTGGGTGCCAAGAACTTCCAAATCCGTCCACCAGGAGCGCCACAATATGAGCAAAAGTTTGTTCCAATTCTAAATGAAGCAAGCCTTACGTTCACACTACAGCTTATATTACGTGATATAGAGTATCGTGATATCAAATGGCATGTAAGTTATTTCCAGTGAAAACTAGATGTTTTGTTGCTGATATCAAGATACTCTATATCACGTAATATAAGCTGTAGTGTGAACGTACTATTAGTTTCCTAGCATTTATATTAATTTGTTTTTTCATGCTTACAGACATGGGCGCAGGAACTTATATGTTCTACGTATACGCTGACTTCATTCGGATCACTGAGGGCACCACGAACCTGATTTGCGCGCTACAAGACATTTTATGTGTGCACTATGTGCATAACTATATATATTTGAAACCTGCTTCGAAGCTTTTGGAATTATTGCAGCAGTATTTTCTAAAAATTATCCCAACAACAGGTTCAAAATCAAATGCGTATAAGGTCGAAAACCAGCAGCGCGTCGTGCAGAGGGTAATTGATAGTTTGTCGAACCACGAGTGCATGTAGAATAGTAGAGAACGATAAGAAAACAAATCCATCGAATGTAAGGAAACACTCAGAAATTAATGTTGAGGAAAAACACACTTCGCTAAGTTAGGTTAAGCCGCAAAATGTCTCTAAAGAAGTAAACATCGGATAACACTTCATACGATTAAACTGTAATTAATTGATATAACCAAATAAACTGCAGCATAGCAGCAACAATGTGTTGTTGCATCATCTTTTGGTTCTTTGTGTAATATCAGCTGATCTGGCAATAACGGAGTAGCAACCTCGGGTGGTCAATCATGCTCATGATCATGCCCCTGCTGAAAAGCGGTTTGTTGTATGATGTAAGAAATATCCAAAACGGCACAATAGGCGCGTTATTTTAAGATTATTTTTATTTTGCTGAAAATTTCTTCATTGACTAGTTTTGAATTTTTCTTACATTATACAATAAACCGCTTTTAATTAAAATTTCGTTTGAATTTTCTAGAAGCGTTTTAAAATGTTCGTCCTATACTTTAACAAGGAAGCTATCAGATTTATCACCATTCGGTGTCTTCTTCTTGTTTCAACCTGGATTCGTCTATAGGTAGCCCCGATAGGTAGATTTGGCATCAGTCTTGGCGTGACTCTTTGTAGTGACTCTAAATGGGGCGTTTTTGGCCCAATCATAAACCATTAAATTGTTATGAAATTTTGTATGGAGCGTAGACTTTGGTCAAGCTCCCCTCCCCCTAGCAAAGTCTACGTGGTTTATGAATAGACCCATTCGACATTGTTCACTATTATTTGAACCCCTGATAACATCCCGCAGCAAAGTTCAAAAACTATGGGCAACAATCTCATTTTCAAGTCATTTCTGGCATTCAACCAGACGACTCACTGCTAAGGATTTTTACTAGGATTACTAGGAGGCGGTCGAACATATTATAACGAAAAAACGAAAGCGTCAGAAGTGTCAGACACTGGATGAACTAACGTTAGCTAGCCATGAGAGAGGGTTTAATATAAGTAGATCAGCAACTTATCGTCGGTTCAAAACAACAGATGGCAAACGGTACACGTTAAAACCTTGCCGGTTAAAAAGCTTCGAGCCAGTAACGCGAAGCAGTGAGAACCAAAATGGGCGGTTTTGCACTTCTACTATAAGGTCTTTTGAACAGATAACTTCAATAGTAGGGCTAGAAGAAAAATTGCTTATGCATTGTTAAACATAAGCTAACACTCGCAGATCACGATTGGCTTGTGCCTCAACGTCATGAGCTGATCCCATTTTTAACAGCTTGTAGCTAGGTAAATCGTAATCATTCAGTTCAAACAAGCGACACGTACGGACGTGTTTTTCGCTCCCTCGCAATAAAAGTTTTCCCCGTGTTTCCCCCTCGCCCACTTTTTCACGACTGCGTGTCCGCTCGCGATTTATCACCTGCGCTTGCTCATCTTTTTGGTACAAGAGGTGCCAAGGAAGGTAAAAGTCCCCCGCTCTTCACCACAACAAATGACATCGCTGCTCTCAGGGCTGAGCTTGCAGCAATAAAAATTCAACCGCTTTTCAAGCTGATCATATGCAAGACGGAGGCTGACTACCGTGCTGTTGGTTCTCACCTAGTGATCAAGAAACATGGGTTATACACTCACGACTCACCAGGAAACAAGCCGCTGAAGGTGATTCTGCGTGGCCTTCCGGAATTCACCCCAGAGGCAATAATTGCTGAGCTGCAAGCGGCGGCTCTGAAACCAGTAAAAGTGTTCCCGATCAGACGTCAACAACAGGGAAATCATCGTGACCAACTCTATTTGGTTCATCTGGAGAAGGGTTCCGTCACAATGGCGGACCTGTTGAAAATACGGGCCATCGAGTAGGACCAGCATCGCCCAAGAAAGCATGACGTGACGCAGTATGGCAACCGCCTTGTGTTTGGCCACGGAACTCGAAACTGCCACATGAAACCACGTTGCGGCAAGTGTGCCGGAGCACACACTACCATGGAGTGTGCCCCAATGGATGAAGGAACACCACCAAAGTGCGCCAACTGCGGCGCTAATCACAAAGGTAACAACCGAACCTGTCCCAAGCGTGCAGAGTTTCTGGCGATCCGTAAACAGGCGTCCACTAAGTCCCGGCTTGGGCAACGCCGTCCGCCACCTCGACTGGATGAAGAAAATTTCCCAACACTCCGGTACCAGGTGCTCAATCTATTACCGAGCCCATTGAATCACCGCCAAGCAAACCGCCCATCAGCCTCCGTTCAGCATCGATTCGCGGCAGCCGCCACCGCCTCGACGCCGGCTCCTCCCCCAGGCTGGGCCAATCCGGGTTGCAGTACCGTAAATGGTCGAGTTCGTCCAAGAGCTCTACCGCCAACTACGTTCCTACCGCTCCAAGGAGGAACAGCTCAGAGCCACCACATCCGTGACGATGAAATATATTAACAAATATGGACCATAATCGCACCATCAACCTCGTAAACTGGAATGCTTGTTCCATCCGGAACAAAACAATCGAGCTTGGTGACTTCCTTAACAGGAAGGCCATCGACATCGCCATCGTCACCGAGACACATCTCAAGCCGGAACTGAACATTTTCATCCCTGGATATCGGATTATGTGGACTTGATCGTAGCGGCTCTTAGTGGAGGAGGAGTTGCGATCGCCCTGCGCTATAACATAAATTGTCATCTACTTCCGAGCTTCCAGCTGCAGTCCATCGAAGCCATCGGAGTCGAGGTCGAAACTGCTGTCGGCCCTATCACCATCATCGCGGCCTATTGTCCCAAGCAAGCCAGCACCGCTAACGGAACAACAACGGTCCTACGGAACGACATTCACAAGCTCACTCGGAGGCAGGGGCAATTTATCATCGCCGGTGACCTAAACGCGAAACACGAAACCTGGGGTAACACCCGGCGGAACCGGAATGGAATAGTACTGCATGAAGACCTGGAAGAGGCACATTACACCGTCCTGGGCCCGGATACTCCCACCCGGTTGAGCAGATCCGGGGCCCATCCAGCAATCGACATCTTCCTCACCAATATGGGGAACAACTTCGGCCAGCCGATCGCACACCAGGAGCTCAGCTCGGACCACTATCCGGTGGTGGCCGAAGTTGGCTCCTCGGTAAACCAGCATCGTATCACCAGACGAAACTATCATCGCACCAGTTGGGAAAGGTTCCGACAATACGTTGACGACAACATCGATTTCGACATGCACCTTGATTCTATTGATAACATCGAACGGCAGCTGCAGAACATCGAGCAAGCGATATCCCAGGCCCGGGAGCAACATGTACCGGTGATTGATCCGGTGAGCAACTCTGTACCCATTGATAGACCCACTAAAGATTTAATACAATCACGAACCGCCATTCGAAGGCAATACCAGCGAACTGGTTTGCCAACGCTAAAAAGTCACTGTAATCGAGTGACACAAATTATTAAGGCCAGAATCCGATCTGGAAAGCACTCATCTTCTACTGCCTTCTCCCATGCTGTCGACATCAAGCGACTATTAGAATTAGAAGAGTCAACGTCTGTCTGTGAGCCTACAGTTATTATCACAGTCGATGGTGGTCCGGACGAAAACCCACGATGCCGGAAAGTTATTCAGGTAGCTGTTCATCATTTTTTGGGACATAACCTGGATACACTTCTTGTCGCAACGAATTGCAGAAGGCAGAAGAGCATTTAATCGCGTGGAAAGAAGAATGGTACCTCTGAGTGAGGTGCTTGCTGGCTTGATAAGGAACACTCAATAAACCACGTAGACTTTTCTGGGTGGAAGAGGTGGTCTGACCAAAGTCTCTGCTCCATACAAAATTTCAAAACAATATACGGAGAAAATGCTACGAGAGGGGAGGGGGCCTATCCCTCATGATTACTTTGAATCACACTTGGGTTTACAACTACGCACTGCGGATGGGGAGCAGGAAAAGCAGTATTTCTGGTTTGCTGGAGAAATATTGGTCGGAGTGTAGGGTGATGTTTCCATTGATGTTTTTCCTACGGTGGCTGAGTACGTTGCCCGGATACTTGAGAAGTCGATCCAGAAACACTTGAATGCCGCGATCAAAGTTGGTTCGACATGCACGACAGAACCAGTTTTTTTATTGCCTCCAAATTATGAAATGTGATGACCTGTATAAGCTCATAATTGCTCCAAAGTTAACAAGTTACTAACCCAAAATATGTATGCATTATTTCTTGAACCTGCTGTACACCTATGCGAAGCTCTCTGGCCACGGTGCTTCCGAGAAGATTTTTTCCATTGCAGATTCCGTTGGTACGATCGTATGAGGGACTAAGAGACCAAGTATAATGGATGCCATCAGTATTTGTCCTAAATTCAATCGAAGAGCACACAATTTTCCCGAAATCATTCGCTGGTTTTAAGACTCTCGATTATATAGGCTGTTCATTTGCTGTTAATCTCTTAGAAATTCTTTGAAGGACCGAGTATCTAGTATATCCAAACTCTATTTTGTACCCCAGGTGATGTTGAACGAACACAAGAAAGAACACAAAATGACACAAACCGTAGGAAGAATTATAACAAAACGGATTGCTGCAAGACGTCAGTAGGAAACTAAGGAGCTGACTAGTTCGAGTGGATGGATGGATGGATGAAGACGAAGTTGATATGAAAAAAGCATCAATTGACATTCACGATCCTACGCTTCGTGAAATAAACTTTCGATATTCATGAGATTGTGTCATGCTCATTTGCCACAAGAAATCAGTAGAAATTTCATTTTTTTTTTTGCCTTCACATATCAATTCAGTGCAATAGGAATAAAAAGTTCAATTTTTAACTTAAAAATGACCTACTTTTGCTCCCATACAATCTTGCATTTCAACAGGTTGAAAACATGCTTTTCCTATTCCAGGTCCTTAAACTCGTGTAACAAATGGTTCAAATTGTCTTCTTCTATTTATTTCATTAGTTTTTATTCCACATTTAATACAGCAATAGCCACACTCCTCAGTTGAAAAATTATTTTGCTTTGTTGACGGTGCCTGGTGGTTTCCTCACGATTGCGCGCCAGGCTCGCCTGAGTTTGCTCATCTATAAACCAGAAGGAAGCGCTGCAAAGTTTTACAAGTGACATCCGCGTGGGTGTCATCCGCTTCCGAAGCAACTGGGAACCTTCCAGCGGAAATACATGCTTGTGGCAACTAGACCTTATGTGACGAATGTGCGATATGTTGAAAATTTCATAATTAGGTAAAACTAAGGAGTGTATCGAAAAGTAGTTATAAACTTCCAAATAATAAAATAGGCATGAAAACATGGTTAAAATTAACATACTATTTCAGTTTATTATAGCTTAACATGTTTACAAAAGATCCAAACGGAAAACTAGTCATCATGTTCATTTCTGTAGAATGCCCGTACCTTTGATTTGACACCTGCCATCAAATTCTGCACAGTGACCTTTGTGCACTTCCTGATGCCGCTGCCCAATTTTTCTTAAAATCGGTCATGTTTTGGGACACTGTACCATCCTTCTTAAATATACGCTTGACTATTGCCCAATAGAGTTCGATCGGTCGCAACTGGGGACAGTTTGGTGGGTTGATGTCTTTTTCTACGAACTTGATGTTATTATCCGTCAGCCACTGTAGAGTGGATTTGGCGTAATGTGCCGATGCCAAATCTGGCCAGAAGAGAGGAGGGGACTGGTGCTTTCTATACAATGGTAGCAACCTGTTCTTCAAACATTCCTTTTGATAAATCTCAGCATTTATAGTTCCTTTTGTATAGAAAATTGAAGAACGCAAGCCACATGTGCTAATAGCTTGCCAAATGAGCACCTTCTGACCGAATTTCTCCATCGCAACAGTCGTATCTGGTGGTTGGCACATCGTTCCCCAACAGATTTAGGTATAAAACTGCGGCCCCGGTAGCGTTCTTGAATCTTCTTTAACGTATGTTTCGTCATCCATCAAAATGCACTGGTCGACATTGTCCAAAATGCAGTTGTACAGCTTTCGAGCCCTGGTTTTGCACGAGACTTTTGTTCCGGAGTTTGTTTGGGCACTTTCTGCTTTTTGTACGTCTTCAAGTCATTCCTGCGCTTGATTCGTTGAATCATTCCGATGCTGGTCCTGAACTTCTTGGCTAGATCGCGAGTAGAGGCAGATTTGTTCCGTTGAATATAATCCACAACTTTTTGGTCCAAATCGGGGTTGCTGGAGCCGGGTTTCCGGCCACTTCTTGGTAAATTCTTGAGGGAGCACTCCTTACCAAACTTTTCGATTATGCGTTTTACACTTGCCGGGTGAACATTTACTCTTTTCGCAATCTGGTTGTAAGTAACACCCTTTTCGGTGCACCAAGTGTGCAGTAGAATTTTCTTTTTTAGTCTCAAATTCAATTCGCGACATTTTGAATACAACTTTATC
>JASCZW010021142.1:0-11137 GCA_034211315.2 Aedes japonicus
CATCCAGAAGCAGCGATGAAATTTTAGCTGAACGATGCATTAGGTCCTATGTAACATTGAGAGATTTTCTTCGTCGACTTTCTTTTTTGTTAATAGTTTGTCTATTAAACGATTTGCTAATTTTGGATCCTTAGTTGAACTTTATATTACCGTTCTGTGTGCTAAAAATACTTGAACATGTTTTTACATAGCCGTAGGAACGCAAAGAGAAAGTCTATAAAGAGAGTCTCCCAATGTTATTTAACACCTAATGCATTGTTCAGTTTGATTTTCCTAGACTATGTGAGTATGATTATGCTTCCCACACACAATACGCAATTTTCATGGTTTGGCAACGAAAGTTTTCAATTAATAACTCTGGAAATGAAAAATTGAGGTTGACAAATGTTGACACCTTTACCATCCTACAAAAATAGAAAAATTACCAAAACCAAACTAAAACGTCTGTATATTCTTCAAACGAAATGATGTGGACACCGAGGAACAAAATACAGATAAAATATCGTTTCTGTTTATTATTGGAACAGGTGCGCTAGAAATTGAATAACAAAGAATTCAAGATGAACAATCAATTGGGTCCTGAATAACAACTCTCGCCCATTTCACGACATTTTCAACAGTAGCATCTGAATTGACAAACACGCAGAATTTGGCCTTGAAATGAACCGAAAATCCGATGAAAAGGATTAATCAATGTCATTAACTTGTGAAAATTCCACCCGAACATTACATGACCTACATGACCGGATGTAATGTTCGTGTGGAATTTTCGCATAAGACGATAACAAAGGCTGCCATTGTTGTTTGGATTTCCTTACACGGTTTTTGCGAAAACCCGTTAATGTGTTAAAAAACCCAAGTAACCATAAGCATTAAGCTATAGCCCGAAAATAGCACTAAATCAGCATTAATATTGCTTAAAAGTTCTATATTAGCATATGTTATGCATGTAAGCTTCATATTAACATCATAAATGCACACAAGCTCCACCCAAAATTTAGCATTATCGCTAGCATTATATGCGCATATAAGGCTGTTATAATGCATAAAAGTATTTATCATGTTCACACCATACATGCTTTATATCTGCATTTAGTGCTAATATAAGGCTATCATATAATGCTTACAATTTGTTTACAAAAGCGTTGGAAAGTATTTTGGAGTTAACAAAGACCAGTATGGCCGAGAATAAGTGGAAAAAAAACTTTAAACAGTGGAAATTATAGACTTAAAGTGAAATTGTATCGAAAGTATCGTCTAAACTTAACAAACCTGATAATATTGAAGATTTGGTTCCAGAATCTGCTAAATCTCCATCACCCAGTTAGTTTTACGCCTTCAAATTCATTCGTAGAATCCGAAGACGAAAGTTCTAACAATTTTGGAACAGCTTATAGCCAGGCACAGGCAGCAAAGGCAGCGCGCCAAGCATGCATGATTATACCTTGGTTTAAGACGCTGTACAGGAAATTTTCGCAATGTATTAAATTTACATAATATTACTTTACCCATACTAATACACCCAATACTAAAAATATGCATTTACACTAAGCGGTTTTCTTATAGCTCAATATTGCATGCATTTCTCCTTCTTTTTTTGCAAATAATATCAATAAGAAGAAGCAAAAGAAGAAATAGTTCTTAAAATAAAAAGAAACAGACAGCAGATAAATGCATAGTAATAGCATTAGCAGTGCCACAAACGGGCTATCAAAACTGACAGTTATGTTCAGGTGCATTAATATAGAATTACTAATGCTATTTACGAGCTGTAACTTCTGCATTATATAAGCACGTTATTTCGCCTTTCTTAGCATTAGATTAGCATTATATCTGAATAAAGAGCTTCAAGGCATTTAAGTTCTGCTTTATATGCAGATATAATGCTAATATAATGCCACATTTAGTACTTAATGGTTACTTGAGAACACCCATTTTCTGATAGCATTCCCGTCTGTCATAAAATGGGGAAAGTTCTCAATCATAAAAAAAATTACCCATTAGAGGAACACATCGAATAAAATAAATGGTTTTATTTTTAAACATTAATGGGTAAAAAACGTTCAATAACCCAACGTATCCGGTACATCGTTGGTGGCAAGAGCAGCTGGTTTCTGTTTTTTTTAATGTAATAAAAACTAAAATAATATTTGAAACAATACACGAATTATAGAAATAAACATCGTGTATAATTGTTCATTTTTTTATTATGATTATTGGTCCTACTAATCGCATTTGTTGAAATAATAAACATCCGTGAGCTAGTACAACAAAACCATTGAAATAAAATTCCACGATTTATAGAGCTGAAAGTCGTGTTTTATTGATTTAATTATTTATTTTTTGTTTTGTTGGACTCACCGCCCAATATTCGCAAAAATACGTTCTATATCTATCAGCTACCGATTGATAGTGGGTTTACCCGAATAGAAAATTACCATTAGCTGTATGATCATTATTATACATTTTGCATTCATGTTGTAATCACCATTATACGTATCATCCGTGTATAATGCTGGTGTTATCTAAGAAACCATTCAAACTTTAAACATACAATAAACAATAAACAATAAACAGGTTTTTGTTTATTATCACAAAATGTATGACTCATGTTATAATACTGATGATTATAATATGTATTTGTAAGAGAGTGGTTTCACCAGTCTACGTGAAGGGTATGTTGCAATTTAATTAAGTAGATTTTTCTTTCTAACTGAATTTTAACCCACTTGTGAATAGTATTGTTGACTTTTATAATATACCTTTGATTGTCGATTTTTATGGTTTTTGAGTCCGCTGATCTCTTATTATAGTAGTATATCCTAATTAACCTTCACTCAGTAGCAAAAAAAAAGCCGAGCCAAATTTTGCTTCCAAAAAACGCCATGTTCAAGTTACTGTAACTTTGTCAATCATCTATAACTTTAGCTGAAACTTTCACCATACTATGAACAATGTATAGACCTTATGTGGTGGAAATTATAAATTGATCAAGTTTATAAATTTTAAGTTTCCTTTACATATGTGAAAAAAGTCATTTTTGGACATATCAATTTCAAAAATCCATATTTCTGTGAAAAATTTAGATAACAAGTTTTAAATTTTACAACAGCCAAAAACTACATAGGAAATAATGTGGACGAAATTTGAACTGTTTCTATAAAGTGGTTTGGACTACAGCTGGCGTCAAAGTTGACGCACTAACATGAGTATTTCCCTTTTTCACCCGATATTGACCATGCTGAAATATCGGTGCAAAAAAAAAGCCGAGGTGAATTCATCTTATTAAGACACATGATTTGTTACGCCTGAAATATCCAAAATAACTAGTGTAACCCACGAAGAACTTCAAAATATGGCATCCAGCATCAATTGGATTGAAAAAACTACGTATACAGTGTTATACAGTATTATTAGAAGAATTCACCTCGGCTTTTTTTTTGCACCGATATTTCAGCATGGTCAATATCAGGTGAAAAAGGGAAATATTCATGTTGGTGCGTCAACTTTGACACCAGCTGTAGTCCAAACCCCTTTATGGAAACAGTTCAAATTTCGTCCATATTATTTCCTATGTATTTTTCAGCTATTGTGAAATTTAAAACATGTTATCTAAATTTTTCACAGAAATATGGATTTTTAAAATTGATATGTCCAAAAATGACTTTTTTCACATATGTAATGAAAACTTAAAATTTATAAACTTGATCAACATACAATTTCGACCACATAAGGTCTATACATTGTTCATAGTGTAATGAAAGTTTGAGCTTAAAATATTAATAATTGACAAAGTTACAGTAGGTTGAACATGGCATTTTTTGGAAGCAAAATTTTGCTCGGCTTTTTTTTTGCTACTGAGTGTAAAGTTCCATAAATCAGGGTGTTTTTTTGTTGGATTACCTTTGCTCTGGTTTGGATGTATTTTTGCTGATATTTTTTAATTATATCCCCTTAATTTCTTTATACTTTTCACAACGAAAAGGTTTTAATAAAGCAAATGTCACCATCAAAGGTGTGTTTTTATTTAGTTGGATTGGGAAAAAACAAAACGGGAAGAGTATTATTCATTATTGTATTATGATTGTAGCAGTTATCACCATGATTGAAATTCTTATATAATATTACTATACTTAAACGATATCTATTATCTTTTTTTATAATATTTATAACTATAAATTAGAAGAAAAATTAGTAATCTCCATTTAATTCCAACTACCTTTGCTTATCTTCGACAGATACGCGTATTTCGTCTACAATGTGCAGACTTCTTCAGTGTCTCGTACTAGTAGTCGAGTTATTAGTACGAGACACTGAAGAAGTCTGCACATTGTAGACGAAATACGCGTATCTGTCGAAGATAAGCAAAGGTAGTTGGAATTAAATGGAGATTACTAATTTTTCTTCTAATTTATAGTTACAAGTATTCCACTAAACAGCTCAAATCCTCTAGGATTTATATATAATATTTATTATTAAATTATGTTAACCAATATCGTAATGGTTGAAAAAAATATGTTATGATATAACCAGAATTAAACAATACCACCTAAAATAAAACTGCTGAAAAAAATATTATTCACAAATTATTTAATGTATGATACACCGGATATTTCGTTCGAGAATGTTTGTCATTTTTTGTATGGTAATGATACTTAACAACCTATTAGTTTTATGGTAAGATCTTGATTAACCATAGCATATATCATCGATATGATACACTTTATCTTCAGTTTATAATTGTTGGAAGATAACTTGAATAATTATGAAACGATAAATGGTATAATACCTTTAAAATACTTGTTTATTCGGGAACCTCGTAAATTTTGAGAATGCAACAATGTTTTAGACATACTTTTAAAAATAAACAGAAAAACAATGGTCCAATTACCCGAACTTCAGAGAATCCACAGATCACTCAGGTAAATTGATAATATTCGGCATATGTGAAATTAAATGAAATTAAATATTAATGTAGATGGATGCGACAGTGGTTAATAACGAATTATATGCATTGTGTGGAGTCTAACTGAAGGCGAATGTCAATTGCCGCTGATGATGCGAGCACTCACGCAGGGTTGCCAGAAATACAGGCACGTCAATATTCATGACAAAACGCCGTGTTAAGCTTGATTGGGGATTCAGATAAGTATTTCATTCGAAGAGTAGAACATCTAAACAGCTAGCTTAATTCAAAACATTTGTATAAACTTAGTAAAAAGTAGGAGTTCATGTGCTTGGGTACGAAATTGACCCCGTCGGTTTCGTACCACTCTATGACAACATTTGAATAATGGCACGAAGTCAGATCGGGCCAGAAGATCTTAGGGCCCTCGTGTTGCTTCAACTGTTCAACGCTTCTGTAGACACTCCTTGAGGTAGATCTCCCCATTTACAGTCCCGGTAGTCACGAACGGCGCACTCTGTTTGCAACATGAGCAGATCACTTGCCAGAATGTATTTGTTGGTAAACTTTTAAAGTTTCTACTTCCTTACTTCCTCCGGAGCATCAATTTAATTTTTTGCTGGAAGGTGAAGAACAGTAGCTACGGAAGTTACTGGAAATCTACCTTGACGTAAGTCTTACTATCCATTATGAGCTTGCAGCTGCATAAAAACATTCATTCAGTTTTGTTCGTTTGTTTGTTTAAATTACATGTTGGAAATTATCATACTTACTTTTGAAAAACTTTTAAATGCCCATTTATGGTACTACTAGATAACAATAAATTAAAGAACCATATCAAACTGCCAATTATAAAAAAAAAGTTGCGCAATCACACAACTAAATTTACCAGCAGAGCACCTTTTTCGAAATCTAATTTAGAATGAGAAGTAAAGAACATCGACATTGAAAGTAGCTTTCTTGTTGATTCATACCAGTGTTCTTGACATATAGTGGTATGTATTTGATTGATGAATTTCCTGCCAATGAACCTATTTAACTTATTCTTGTTCTATGCCATTGTCATGCAAAACAGTAACCGAGTGCTTATGTATGTATCCCATCCGGTGATCCGTTTGCCTACGAAGATTAGTCAGTTTCTCAACACACGCCGAACCATCGCTTATAAATTCGACGGCGGTTTTGGCGCGTTTTGCTCCCATAAAAACGTATAAAATCTTACTTTGAAGTACCAGGTGGGTGTCCACAGATTGCCTGGCAATCTGCCAAATTTGTTTAACGCCTGCATTGAGTTATCTCAGAATATAATTATCCGTCTACTATATCTTTAAACATTGCGATTGGTTGACCGGATTGGAATAATGATAATCATTGAGTATTGGACCAAGTGTCCGCCGGTGGGTGAAAAATCGAAGATCCTGAAAATCAATAGAAGCACAAACTTGCTAAAAGGCACGCAATGCATCTAGGGAACGTCCATTAATTATGTCACGCTAAAAGTAACTTTTAATACCCCCCCCCCCCCCCCTTCCCTTGTCATGTTTTTTTGTGTGGACCTTCAAATTTTGTTGTATGGATTTTGTCACGTTTTCCAAAACCCCCCTCCCCTTTATTGCGTGACATAATTAATGGACCCCTACACACTCGTATGTTTACCAAATCCATCAATCGAAATTTTAAATACATCAGCATAGATTGTACTTTTGATGCTTCTACAGGATTGATACAGATATTAGTTACAGTAGTGAAATAGTTGTAGTACAGTTGTAAAAATTGTAAAATGATGAAACAAGAATTTGCTTCGAGCATCGGCTGTGGAAAGTTTTGTCGATGCTTTATTATGCACTGCTTTGCTATCTGCCATGCGCGTTTGGTTTTGTTTTGGTTATCTTATCTAATGCGAGTAATCGAGTAAGCACAGAGAAAAAACAATAAAAATCCATTCTGGTGAAATGTTGTGGTTCATTTTAGTGATGTGATCCGTGAATGTGAAAACGTTTACCACGTCAACACATTCCTACCCTTTCTTTATTTGACCTGCGTTCTGACGAGGCCGGCGCTGGTATTGCCTTAGTTTGGAATCACCAGTTTTTACACATTGAGGATGTATGCTAGTCCCAAGCCTCATCTATTTGTTCTCTGTGTAATAACAGCTGATCTGGCAGCAACCCCGGGCGGTCAACCATGATCATTACCTTGCTCATACTTATAGAGACGGACAAAACCTTTGATTAGGATAACACAATAGCAAACTCTCGTTCTGATTAGCATGCTGTCTTGCTTTGCTGTAAGATATGATTAACGTATATTATCAATAACACGAAACTACAGTACTTTAAAACGGGATATTCTTGATTAGCGGGGTATAACTTAACATCATGAATAGTTCAATTCACATTTTCCGTTGATACACTTTCTAACAACGAAATATGTTTCTCAATATAGGCTTCCAAAAACAATATTACTGGTTTGAATATGAAATGTTTTGATCGCCAGGTACTGAAAATTAAATTAAGCATAGCTTTTTCAACTTTCAGTTAGCGGAAAATAAAGCCATCAATGTTAATCTTGTAGCTAACATTGCAATTTAAGAGATAGTTTCTAAGATACGTTCGGTTAGATAGGTTGAGTTTTTGGTTAAAAGAAAGAGATTGTAAAAAAAAAGAAATAAGAGACGAACTAGCCCAGGAGGCTAAAAGTCTCTTTAATAAAGAAAAAAAAAAGAGATTGTAATTATTCTTCTGTTCTTCACTATTTAAAAAAAACATGCAAAATCGAAGCAAAATCGCATAAATTGGCTTTTCCATTGAGGCACATGGGAGAATACAAAAAACAACAATCAAAGTGTAGAAAGCCCGTAATGGGGGAATCCATTAAATCATACTGGTGGGGATCAGTATTTGCACCACTCACCGTCGTTCCTCTCCGAGATCTATAAGTAATAGTATGACGAGAAGAACAAATGTGTGAAATAGTCGGTGCATGCTGATAATAAACTCAACAGCGGGAGATAATTTCTCACCCATGTTAGGCAGTATTGGGACAGTGACAAATCGCTAGAACCAGATAAAAGCAATAGGTAGTATAAGAACCCGATCGGTTGTATAACCTTTTACCAGTCAAGGGGATTTCCTCCCCTTGCCTACCCTGCATTGGATAGTATTGTAAAGGGTTATGTGCCTGATTTGGATACTACCGTTCAATGCCCTCCGCTCGTTTTCAATCTTGTATCTTTCAATTTCAAAGCCTGCCGTTGCCCTATACGGAACTATCAATACACTGTCTCTTCATTTCTATTCGTTCTAGCAATAAAATTACTGTCCACTCCTAGCGCTTCGCGTGGAGAAGAGAAATTATCTGCTTCTGAAAAACTTCATCGAAGATCGTTACTCCGCGCATGGGAGAATACAAAAAACAACAATCAAAGTGAAAAAAAAAGAATACATCAAATTTACAATTGAAAAATTCGCTTCAGCAAGAAGTGTTTTATCTTTGTTTTTTTAAAGAGGAAGTATTTGTTATTTGTTGTAGATCTCTTGGTAGGTTCATATATTTTGTGGGACGTATAAACGAAATCCGTTTTTGACCAAAAACAGAATGCGCGCGGGATATCGAAAGATGATTAATTTGCCTGGTATTAAGAATCAGAGATGACGCACCCATAGCTTGGTTATGTAACCAATGGGGGTTATTTAGAATACTATGAACCACTAACAAGGTTTGCTCATCACATAACCCAAGAATTGGTAAAATTTGGTTAAATCCGAGTACAATTGAGCTGTAGGATAAAAGAAACAATAGATACAAAGCATAGCTTTTCGAGGGAGAAAATTACTAACCCGTCACATTCAACATATAGAGGAAACTTTCTTTGCAACCTTATTTAAGTGATAGTCCGACGATAACCTAGAATTCAAATAGATGCCAAGATATTTAAAGTAGTCAACTTTCTCAATTATGTCAGCATTCATAGCTAAAATGGGAACTTGTGGAAGAACTTTCCTTGGTGATCGAAAGATCATATACTTGGTCTTTTGCAAGTTGAATAAGAGGAGACCTAACTGAGAAATATTCTTGAAGCAATCGTAAATCCTTTCATATTTGATATAATCACATGCAAGTTAACATGCAGGTAAACTGAAACCGTATCTTCAGCAAATAACCTTGGTCTTCCAGCAAGCCTTTTAATACTTATATCTTTGATATAGATAAGAAAAAGTAAAGGGAAAATGTTACTTCTCTGTGGAACTCCAGTATTAATTTGTCTTTGAGCTGGTGTCTCCGTTGTATGAGACAAATTGACTTCAGTTGCTTAAATAGCAACGGATAATGCTATTAGCATTGCCCCTGATATCATATTGTTCTAATTTTCAAAGCAAAATCTCATGTTTCAGAGTGTCAAATGCCTTTTACAGATCAAGAAACAAGGCAACCACTACTATTTTTGAAACTGTTTCTTCTAATATTTGATTCACAAGCTCAGCTATAGCAGCAGTGATACTACTTCTATTACGAAAACCCTTCTGCAAACTATAAAGTGTGTTATGTCCACAGTTACAGCTGTAGATTTTCAGTTGTGTGTTCCAGGACAGTTTTGGTAACCTAGAAGATTATCTTTTAATGTCTGTTGGTCTTCCAAGATATCCTATGAACATGTTTCAAAACACAGCGTTGCTTTGCAAAGCCCAGAAAGCTTTTGTTGCAATTGTAGGTTCTATGTTTTAATCTCAAGGATAGTTTGGATGACCCAGAATATGTCATATTGCTTTATAGTGTTTGTTGACCTTTAAGAGTATTAATTGAATATTTTTGAATATATATTGTTACTTTTTGTTGACTGATACAACTGTAAATCTTAAGTTCTAAACGCCAGTTTGGATGACCTAGAGGATCAGAAAAATATAAAATATAGACTGTTGAGATTCATTGAATATGTTTGAATACACCTTAAGCAACTTAAGGACAGTGAATGATTGTCCAAAGAAGAATATCCCATGATTGTCGCATTATGCCTGTTGCCCTTCTGCACTATGCAATGAACATTGTCAAATACTCCAAACGCCTACTGTTACAACTGTAGATCTTATGTTTTGAACTTAAGGACAGTTTGGATGACTCCGATGATCTCAGTTTATCTCGTAATGTTTGTTTGCGTTCCTTAATATTCACTGAATATGGTTGAATACGTAGCTTACTTTGTATAGCCCTCTTTTGTTACAATTGTAGATCTGAAGTTCTAAAATCAAATGCATTTTGGATAACCTAGATCCCAGAAAGATACAAAGATATGTAACGTTTATCACCAACAATTTAATAATACGTACGCATGTATATTATATTCTAAAAGGGAAGGTCCATTAATTATGTCACGCAGTAAAAGGGCAGGGAGGTTTGGGAAAACGTGACAATCCATACAAAAAATATTGAAGGTCCACACAAAAACCATGACAAGGGGGGGATAAAAAGTCCATTTTTGCGTTTACATCAATTCAGAACAAATTTTCCAGAGACAGTGTACACTTTTATTCAGTCTGTGATTTTTACAGCCATTTTCTTTTTGGGTTCATATATGATCCCTTAGGCTTGCCCTTTTCCAATAATAAGTGGCCAGAAATCAACATTGTTCTCTACTGAAGTTGATGCGTAGAAATCTTGGAACATTTTTCAATAAGGTGAACCATACAATGAGAGATTATCTCCGGTCTCGCTCTCTTTCATTAATTACAGCGCCGTTGTAAAACTTTCGTGACATTCTTTAGTACAGATAGAAACACAACAGTGCTGGCTAGCGTACTTTACAAATAATAGAATGGAA
Organism: Aedes japonicus; assembly: GCA_034211315.2. Lineage (NCBI taxonomy): Eukaryota > Metazoa > Arthropoda > Insecta > Diptera > Culicidae > Aedes > Aedes japonicus. The sequence goes on from JASCZW010021142.1 coordinate 10,722, forward strand.
AACGTAAAGGTGTTTTAAATGTGAATGAAAGAGAAAGAGGCCATAGAGAGTCTCCAAATGTCAGATTCGCCCTGATGAAAAATGTCCCTAGAAATATTTCCGATCGATTGGCGCCAAAATTTTAAATTTTTGTTTTTAGATATTAACGCTCAAAACCTGCCCACATTTCGTGACTGTCGTAATGCGATTTTTTTCATAGTACCCCAGTATAGAAAACAAAAACGTAGTCTTACGTCAAAAAAAAACATTACCAAACCAAACTGCTATGTGTATCTTTTGAAAGAATGTATCACAATGCTCAGCTCTTTTGCAAATCTATGACTTTTGTAAACATTTACAAATTTATTACGGAAAGATGTTTTTTTTTTCTGCCGGGTACGACTGGAAAATTACAACCGCCTAAACGGTATCATATC
>JASCZW010021143.1:0-11134 GCA_034211315.2 Aedes japonicus
AATAGCCGTGTTTTACCTTTTACAAGCAGTGCATGCTATTCCAATGTTGTGGTGCGTCTTACTCCAATTTCGGGGTGTATATTGAGCAACGAAGCAGGCGTTTTACCCCGGTGTCGTCTTGGGATCAAATTGCAAAAGGTTTAAAAAATCATGAAAATCACCGTTTTGAATTTAAATTACATTTGATCTACAACGAAAAAACCGTAATGCACCATGCCCAATAACTTCTTCTTAAATATCAGCTTCCTTTCCCTAGTGGTTCATGATGTTGCTTAAACGGTGCGTTTTGTACCATCCTCCCCATACATATATATGTATTTAGGTAAAGGAATGTCAATGCGGTATGTTGACTTGCTCAAAATCATTTCACAAGATAGTCTCTACAAGCCTCAACTCTACGATAGTTTTCTGATAACAAAGTTGATTTGGTTGAAAATGATATCAACTCACCAAACTGCCTCCAGCTGCGACCGATCGAACGCTACTGAGCAATCGTCGAGCTTTATAAAGGGCGATACGGTCAAAATTTGGTCAATATCAACTTGACGTATTTCTTTCAATTTTGCATTTAAAAAACCTGATTTTTGAAGGTGTGTGTGTGTAGAATGTTGCTCCTATTTTGATTTTGTAATTCACTCTTCAGTTGTCAAAATGCCGTCCATGCAAGAAGAGCAGCGTATCAAAATTTTGCTCGCGCATCGCGAAAATCCGAGCTACTCGCACGCAAAGTTGGCAAAATCGCTAAAAGTTGCCAAATCAACCGTTACAAATGTAATTAAAGTGTTTGGGGAACGTTTGTCGACAGCCAGGAAGTCTGGATCGGGGGAAATCGAAACCGGAAGCCGCTGAGACGACAAAGAGAGTTGCCGGTAGTTTCAAGCGAAACCCTAACCTATCTCTCCGAGATGCCGCAAATAAGCTGGGTGTATCGTCTACAACCGCGCATCGAGCCAAAAACGAGCCGGACTATCGACTTACAAGAAGGTAGTGACTCCAAATCGCGATGATAAACAAAAATACGACGGCCAAAGCGCGACCCCGGAGGCTGTACACGACGATGCTGACGAAGTTTGACTGCGTGGTAATGGACGACGAAACCTACGTCAAAGCCGACTACAAGCAGCTTCCGGGACAGGAGTTTTATAGCGGCAAAAGGAAGGGGAAAGGTAGCAGATATTTTCAAGCACACGAAACTGTCAAAGTTCGCAAAGAAATATCTGGTTTGGCAAGCCATCTGTACCTGTGGCTTGAAAAGCAGCATTTTCATAGCTTCCGGACTGCCAACCAAGAAATTTACGTGAAAGAGTGTTTGAATAAACGTCTGCTGCCTTTCCTGAAGAAACACGGTTGTTCCGTACTGTTTTGGCCGGATCTGGCATCTTGCCGTTACGGTAAAAAGGCCATGGAGTGGTACGCCGCCAACAACGTGCAGGTGGTTCCTGAGCGACAAGAACCCTCTCAACACGCCAGAGCTCCGCCCAATTGAGAAATACTGGGCTATTGTCAAGCGGAACCTAAAGAAGACCAAAAAAACTGCTAAGGACGAGCAGCAGTTCAAGGCAAACTGGCTTTCTGCGGCGAAGAAGGTGGACAAGGTGGCTGTACAAAATCTGATGGCAGGGGTCAAGCGTAAGGCCCGGCAATTCGGATTTGGAAAAGCGGAAGCCTAACTGAATATTTTTCCTGAATTTTATACCAATTGAACTTGAAAAAGAAATTTAATTTGATTTTTTAAATAAACGATTTCACCGATTTACACGCGTTTTCCCTTGACCAAATTTTGACCGTATCACCCTTTACATACACAATATTATAACACAATCATATACTAAGCACCAAAAACTACCATGTAATCTAACTACATGCAGAAAATACAGGTAGAAAACATTGCTACATCTACCAATCTGCCAATCAAGCAGAGCCTACTGCATTTTTTTTCACATTTAAAAAAAACAGGTAATACTTCCCGTATTTGCGATGAGCTTGAACGTGGGCTTGATCAAGTCAAATCTTCTCCAATACTACAAGCTCCAGCTAGTCGCCCTGCTGTCTGAGAACGCGAAATCATTAGTTGAAGGTTAGAACGAGGAAATCTCCGTGTCAAGACCAAGACGAATCAAAATGCTCTCGTAACCTTCGAGAAAACAGCAGAAGTAGCAAACAAGACCCGAAACTCATACCACCCGTTTTAAAACACAAGACAGCTAAAAGCATAGCCTCTCAGCGATTACTCACGTCACTTTTCGGGAAAGATTGCCCAAATCGAAATGAAAAAAAAATCTCAGGTAGTCCCTGTCTTGATTCCTCCGCACAAAAATGAATATCGAATAAGGCAACGCCAGCGGTGACCTTTCCTGTGGGACGGCCTTCTTCAACATAATCCTCCGTTCTTCGAAAATACAACCAATCTGAATAAGAAGGAGATACACGGGCAAGACGTTTAAAAACTCATATATTACAATTTAGAAAATTAGTTATGCATTTGCGATTGAGGGTTTTGGGATGCATTTTTTTTTTGTTTCCTTCGAATCCTTCCTTGCCTTGCATGAATTTTGGGTTTCTTGTTTAGAACGGGTTCGATTAGAAGCAGAGGCAAATGGAGATATTTTTCCGACTCCGGTGCACCCACAGCCCCTTCGAATTCCGTCAGGCTGCGTTCTTCTATCTATGTCATATCACCCGCACAAAAAGGAATCTTCAGTAGAAAGAAGACGGAAAGAAAAATGATAAACATGTTTCGGACTTCATGGCCAAACACGAGCATTAGGGCAACGATTTTCGAAAGTGTTACCAAAATCGGCCCGATCCACAATGGCCGATCATTAATAATAAAATAAACATTGAAATATGGGTGCATCTGGTTCAGGGACTCGTAGCAAGCCGAACGAGCTCACGGGTGCAGTTTAATTTGATCATATTTTTGTTTTTGAAACCTGCCAACTGTAGGTTTTAGATGATTTGTTAATCCTTCCAGGAAGAAAACGCGAATCATCCACTTTGGATGCAGATATTTGTAGCACCAAAAGTTAGGGTCCGGAAATTGTGTGGATCTGTCAGTCGGTTTCGTAGCGAGAGGAAATGCTATCTTATTATTTGAAACTCAATTAACACCGTAAACAAACAAACCATGGTTCCCTTCGATCGAGAGCATGGCATTGCGTATTTTTCAACATAATCAGATTACGCGCGGCAAAAACAAATTAATTAGGATTACGCATCCCTTTATGGTTTCCCCTTTGTTATTTGTGCCTCGCACAAAGATTGTGCAATTGACTTCGGCTCTCCGTTTGTGCTGAAAATAAATTACCATTGTTTGGCTATGAAATTCCTTTTCCTACGTAATCCTTCCAAATGAAGTTTTCTTCATCAAAGTAGGTAGGTAGATCATATCCCTTTGCTTTTTTTTTTTTTTCTTTCTCTCGTGTTGCTAGAGTTACGTATGCCTTTGCGGATAATACGATGCATGATGTTGACATTTAGGCATGATGAGTAAGTCTGGAGAGAGCTTGTTTCGTGATTTAGAGGCATGTTGAATGCATCGATACTCAAATCGCAGGAAAACCTTTAAAGTCAGGTCCGCTTAGAATCTAGACACTAAATATATTCTGCAGCTAATTCCCTAGTGATCGGAATGGTTGGAATTTGTTTGAAAGCGATTTGCGTTTAATGTATATGAGCGTGTTTCAGTGGGATAAATTTAATCTCGGTACGTTCAGTACTAAAAAATTGAGCGATAAGGCGAAGAAAAGAAAATTAAAGGCGAGAAACGGAGATTAATCCTGCACGCAAAAAAAAACCGCAGTAAAACTACCATTTCGAGGGTTAAGTTAAGCGCAAACACCAACCATTTTCACCTGACTATAAGTGCGTTTGATTTTACCATGCCTGGTTGATATCAACATGAAGTCTGTCAAATATACAACAAATGTTGAAGGATGTACCATAAACGTAGTAAATTTGACTTAAATTTCTAGTAGTTTTGAAAATACGCATAATCGGGTAAAATGGAAGTTTTTACTGCAAGATTTTTTCAGTGTACACACATACACTGCCGGAAATAAGTACAAAGACATGCGATAATAGGTCATATTTTCATTTTCTAATGAATACTTATTTTGAAATCTTGTACACTGCCGTATATTTGGAAAGATATGATTTGTGGAAAATAGTTTGTTTCTTAGTTGCCATATCTATAAAATATATTAATTGCATTTTTATGTTTTTTTTTTGGGGTTTGAAATAAGTATTTTTTTTTAAATAAAACACATTTTAAAAATGTTCGGCCTTAGTAATGCGTAGCATCGCCTTTTTTCATTTTATGACTTCTAATCGTCGAGGCGTATGAATCCGCTCCGTTACAATAAGTGAAATGCGAAGTTTTTTTTATGTGCATTATGTAATCGAGCATTCAGGTAAATGTACCAGTAGCGGTAAATTAAGTAAAGTAAGTAAGTAAGTAAGTAAGTAAGTAAGTAAGTAAGTAAGTAAGTAAGTAAGTAATCAGTAACTTACCTTAGCGAGAGTTTGAAGAGTTAAATATTATTGACAGCTCGACTCATTTAAGAATTATAATAAAAACTGTAAAGGTCTTCAAATGATGAGTTGACTACCTGTAAGGAGTGGGATACCGACCTTCAGCGGTCATTGCAAATTCCTATCTCATGCCTCATATGATCACAAAAGGTTGCCATGTATTGTATTCTCTTACGTATAAATTCGTATAAGCGTGATATGGGAGGGACCATCAGAGCACCCAATTGAAGCAAATTGTATGGAGAGAGTTGGAACACCAACTCCCCGTTGCTTACAGTTTGTGGATAAATCACGGATATTCTTCCATCTCATTGGGGCATATTTATGCTCGATAGTTCGCATTTTTTTACAAATTTTTCAAGCGGTTTTTTGATCGAGTAATGGCCGCAAAGAGTATTCAATTTATTCATTATTGTTCTACACATATTTTATTGATATACTTCTTATCAAAACTATTTCAATCAGGGTTTTATCATAAGTGGTCAAACAAAGATGCAATGTTCCCGAAACTGATAAGGAGATTCTTATGTTCACGCGGGACTATCGTAAGTTTATCTGATTGCAGGTTTGCCCCTCCGTTTTTGGCCCTTCATACAGAGTTACTGTGAACTCGAACCGATTATTCGAATTGATCTTTCTATTCAGTGGTTCTGCATATAAGGGTGGAACGGTCATAAGTTGGTCAAACATCATTAAGTGCACACTGATTAGTTTATTATACAAATAATCAATATTTATTTCCTTTTAAAGTTTATGGTCTACAAAACACAAGAAAATTATTTGATAAGGCTTCCGATTTTCCAAATGCGGACTGTCGGGCTTTGCGATTCACACCTTCTATCAAGTTTTGTACCGCTGTTATATCCACCTTATTTGATGCTGAATTTCACTCCCAACTGTTTTTTTTTAGTTCTCTTAAGGTTTCTCTTTACAATTGCCCAATATTTTTCAATGGTGCGCAGTTCCGGCAAGTTTGAAAGGGTTGTCTCCTTGTGTACGATTTGCACACTATTGGAGGTATATCATTCTCGAGCCATTTTTCCGTAGTTGCAAGAAGCGAACAACTATGTTTCTTCAAGAAAGGCAAAAAACGTTTTTGCAAGCATTCCTTCACATAAATATCTTGGTTGTGTTTTGCTTATCATCTCGATTTGGAGTCACTGTTACCTTATATGTTGATAGTCCGGCTAGTTTCTTTGGTTTTTGCACTGTTGTGTGGGACTTTCCCATTTTTCCCGATATTTCCGTTAGAAAGGATGGGATTGCGTTTGAAAATGCTGGTCACTACACAGTGGATTGACTCAATACGAAAACTGGCCATGAATAAAAATGCCTCCGAATCAATAAAAACACGTGTTTCTTGACTAATTAAAAAATAAGGTTGTTTTTTCATTAGGACGAGTTCAAATATAACGTAACGCAAAAATTTGGCTCAGAGCGCCTTGATAACCTCATCCCAATCTCAGTTTCATGACTATGCTGAGCTTAAAAAAAGTCATACAAAATAGCTATTTGTTACAAGGAACTGTATGATGTATGATATGTACTACCACCCATTGTAGCACTTAAACTAAGTCCGACAGCAGTGAGCTCTCCTCGCTGTTAGACTTGATCAAGCTTTAATAAACACTGATTATCCTAATCATGCCATTGTATGAAGGGCCAAAAAGGTGTTGGGTGGATCGATAGGCAACATCACTTATACGTATCCACAGGGATATAAAGAATCTCCTTCCAACAACAAGATTGGACAATTGGTCAAAAGAGCAAGCTATTTAACATGAGGATGCCCCAATGGGCAGGGAGAAGAGCCAGCCCTTCATTCAAAAACTGTTAACAATAGGGAGTTGACATTTCCACTCTCCCCATCCAGAGTGCTTCAATCGGGTGCCCTGATGGTCCCTCCCATTCCCATGAAATATTTATATAATAGTGTTTGTATTTATGTAAATGAAAAATACTGTAAACACTCGGTATCTATTATTTATGATCTCCCTTTGGTGGATCCTGAAATGTAAGAAATGTTGTAAAGTGTTAAAGTGTAGAGTTCTGTAGTTTCACGCTTATGCACGTTTTTGTTTGTTTTCAGCGATAGCAGCAATTTCCCAAAATCATGATTTGAGGTATCCTAAAAAAGTTTGTTAACATATATACATTTTAATTTACTGTTGCCATCGTCACTATTTGCAGCTTGATGTTGATTTTATAACAGCAATACGCTTTTATTTTTGCTGGTTAAATAATTATTGCTCCTGTGTAAGGGAGTTAAAGACGAATGAAAAAAAAACAACAAACAACAACAACAAAAAACAACAAGCAATTTTTAAATCATCTAAGAAGTAAAATCAATGAAACAATTTCATCAAATATAATGATATTGTAAGTTATTTCATAAGAAATGTTACTTCATATTCTTCTCAAAATGAACGTTTATGGAATGAATCTATGGAAATCAGAAGGTGGTTAATTATATCCCTGTTTGTATTTTCAGGCCTGTTTTTACGTGTGAAGTGCTCGCTTGTGTTCTTAATAACATTATTACTGTTTTCCTGAGCCTCCTTCGTAATTCTTCCTACTGGCAAAATTGCTGCTTGGATTATCCTATGACCATGAATTAAGATTCTGTGCTTTTCAGTCGACGGTACCAAGGGTACAATTTCAGTTCAGTTTTTCTGGGTTTATTTGCTCTGAACATAAAATTGCAATAAGAACGTTTGGAGCATTTTGATTAATTACAAATTCATTCCAGTGATTCCGGAATCAATCTCAGGATTTGAAAAAATAGGCTTTATTCATTCCAAGGGGCTGTATTTTTGCACCAATCTAATTCAAGCCAGTGTTAGAGCTCCAGTATATTTTGTAATTGTTGTAATTTTGTTTTTTTTTTGGATTAATGACCAGGGATTCTCCACTGTGCATTATTCTTCCAACCGCTGTGGCTGCCTGGTTTCGGTTTTCTTCTGATCCCGGCTTCCTGGCAGTCGTCAGACGTTCTCCGAACATTTCAATGAAATTCTTCATGGTTGATTTGGCAATATTAAGTAATTTTGAAAGTCAGCGTGGGAATAATTTGGATTTTGCTTATGCACCTGCAAAATTTTGATACGATTCTCTTCTGGCTTCGACGTCATTTTGACAATTGAATGGAAAATGGCAAAAACAAAATAGAGTCAGCATTCCTTACGCATATCACAGGACTGAAGCGGCTGTCATCCACGAACAACAATCGTGAAGCCGAAAACTGGGTGCTGCGTGTGGTGCTGATTTGACAGCTCGGTATTATTGAAGGCTATAGCAGCAAACACAATATTCGCGACGAAAGTTGTCGTGTTTTGCAGTTATTTTATTCGAGAAAAATCTTCCGTGTTGTACTTAGTGTAGTGGCTATTACAACGATAGTAGTTTTTCATTGTTTATCAGCCAAGAATTATAATATTGTATCTAAATTATTGATACTAGTAGTTTGGTAAAAGTAAACATTGTAGAGAAATATAATCCATTGTAAACCGAGCTTAAAATGTTAAAATCGTCCCTAGCGCCACACCAAAAAAGGCAGGCTTTAAGAACTAACGCTTTCTTCAGTCCTCTGACGCATATACCTACACAATTAGGGGTGCTCATGTTTTTTAAAGGCACGATTAAAAAAAAAAACAACGTAAAATTTGAGTGGACCAAGTTTTGACCTTTACATTCTTTATAAGGTTTTAGAAGAACTATGGTGCCTAAAATTACACTTAAAATATCCAACATATTGCTGTGTATTAGGCTGAGTCCAGGACACATACATTATAGTTTAAATTGTGCGACAGCTAGTTACATATTTTTGTATTTCAAAGCCCCTTTCAATAAGGAAATAGTATGTTTCACAATCAAACTAAGGCTGTGTACCAATTCGCGATTTAATTTTAATTTTACCCAATCTTGGCTGATGGAAAATAATCGATTAATCGATTAAAGCCCCTTTGTGATGATCAACAAACTTTCGATAAAATGTCTGTTAAAATTGAGTTCCCGTCTGTCAGAAATAAGTCAGCTCGAGTAGCAGACTTAATCGATTATTTTCCATTTGTCAAGTTTAAGTGAAAACTTAAAATTAATTCGCGAATTAGACTGATTATATTCAATAATCTTAAAGCTAACGCACCTCGTCCGAACACCAGAATATGCGCCCGAACTGCTTCGTTGACATAAATTATCGGTGTCGGTGTCCCTCATTGGCCACTATTTCCATGCTTTGACGATCGACACTGTCAGCAATCGATACAAATAGGAACGATACTTTGTTGCTGGGCTGGTCTATCTTTAACTGTTCGCAGAATATTCTAAACACCTTTTTTCCGCTTAATTTCACTATGTTTTTAGTCATAGTAGAATTAGGATTAAGAACAAAGTGAAGTGCAAAGTAAGAAGAAGATATTCAAAACAGTCTTGTGCAGTATTTAGACTTTATTGATGACTGTAAATGTTGTCACCGGACCGAAGAACTCCCACTTTTTCAGTTTTTTTTTTCTGAAAAATTTAGACCTTTGTACTTAACATATCGAAAAATTGATAATGTATGTATTTTAGTTCTTAGGCCAGTTTTTAAAAAAATACTATGTTTTTAGTTTTCATTGACTATTTTACCACACAATTCCATTATTCAAAGTAACTTGTTAAGCATATATGGGATTTTCAGACCACGATTTGTGTTTCTCAATCTCCCTCTTCCCCTCTTAAAAAGATAAAGTGGTTTACAGACGATCCGCAATGGTTAAGCTCAATAAGTAATATGGAATATGAATTTTTTCAATGATAAATACATCAAAATTTGGTCGACTTAACTTTGACGCATTTCCCTTCATCGTGCTTTAAAATTTTTTGAACACCCCTCATTTTGAAGATGTGTGCGTATAGTATCGTGCCTCTATTTCAAGAATAGCACTTCAGTTATCAAAATGTCGTTGAAGGAAGAACAGCAACGCATTATGCACGTGCATGGTGAAAATCCAAACTACTGTCACGCCAAGTTTTCGAAATTGTTGAATGTGGCTAAATCAACTGTTACCAACGTACGAACCCTTAAAAGTGTTCGGTGCACGTTTGTCGACAGCCAGGAAAGCTGGATCGGGGGGATATCGAAAGCCGGAGGCCACAGCGACGGCAAAAAGAGTTACCCGGTGTTTCGAGTGGAACCCCAACATCTCCGTCCGAGATGTCGCGAAGAAGCTGGGAGTGGCGCCGTAGATAGAACATAAAAAACGAACTGGACTTTGATTTACAAGAACGTGGTGATTCCAAATTGCGACGATAAACAAAACACGTCGGCCACAGCACGATCGCGAAAGTTGTACACGACAATGCTGGCGAAGCTTGATTGCGTGGTACAGGACCATGAAATTTACGTCAAGGCAGACTTTCAACAGCTTCTTGGACAAGAATTTTTTAAGGCAACCGGACGGGGAAAGGGGACAGATATTTTCAAGCACATTAAACTGTCAAAGTTCGCGAAGAAATGTCTGGTGTAGCAGGCCATCTGTACCTGTGGCGGAAAGAGCATCGTTTATATTGCGACTGGAACCGTCAACCGGGAAATTTATCTGAGGGAGTGCCTATTAAAACGTCTACTACCTTTCCTGAAGCGACACAATTGTTCCGTTCTATTTTGGCCGGATTTGGCATCTATTACGGAAAAAAAGGCCATGGAGTAGTATGCTGCCAACAGCGTTTAAGACGAGCTCAAGAACAAGAACCCTCCCAATACGCCAGAGCTCCGCCCAATCGAACAATATTGGGCCATCGTCAAGCGGAACCTTAAGGAGACTAAATAAGCTGTTGTGAGCGAGAAACAGCTCAAGGCAACTGGCGTTCTGCGGCGAATATAGTGAACATGGAGACTGTACAAAATCTTATGGCAGGTGTTAAACGAAAAACCCGTCAATTCGGTAAAAAGGAAGCTTTGCTGAATATTTCTCCTGTTTTTTTTTTGTTTTAACTGAAATTCAAAAAGAAATGAATTCGACTTATTAGTAAAACCTTTGATCGCCTCACATACATTACTGTTTGACCAAATTTTGATCGGAGCACCCTTCATTAAGTTATTTTTCTATGAAATTGCTGTTTCTAAACATATATAAATAGTAGCAGATCGTACCACTCTTTGAGGCTTCTATTTATTCCTCGTTGGCAGCAAAGATTTTGTTTCCGTGGATAGGAACAAATTATGTAAAATTTCCAAAATTTCCTGCAAAAAGTTATAACAAATACAGACGAAAACGTAAAAACGATGTTTCGCGACAAGATGGGGTACACAGATAAAAAGAAACATTGAATTTTCTGCGTAATCTAATGCACGTAAAGGGAATGCTAGATTTGGCAGAAAGTAATGGAATATTTCATGTAAATTTAAGCCAAATAACTCCTGAATCTAGCCTCTTGTATGAAAGATTTCAAACATTGTTGTATAGCGCATGAAAAATTGCAAACAATTTAATTGTTTACGCCTCCTTTGGCTTGGAATTACACGAAGTGAAATTTTAAACGCTTGATAAAATTAATTATTTTTTTCTGTGTAAGGAAGATTTCATTGTGTCTCATTGGCTGAAAACAAAGCTTAGTTACT
>JASCZW010021144.1:0-11146 GCA_034211315.2 Aedes japonicus
TTTAGAATTCGCTCATTACGCGGCACCAGTGTGCTAATCGTTTTTAGGAAAAAACTATAGATTGGTCTCTTGACCAGAAAGAATATTGCTCTCTCCGACAATGTAGCTCAGTGGAACAAAACCTTTTGATTGATGACTATTAGTTCCTAATATTTCCACGACGTGACGCTGGTGAGCAAATTATTTACAGGAATATGCTTTATATTGGTGTCTTGACCACATACATTATTTATGCAGTCGACAATCTTGCTCAGTGAAACAAAACTTTTTGAATGATGATCATTAGTTCACAATATTTCCACTACGTGGCGCTGCACAGTGGGAAGAAACTGATGAAAACTAAGGAAAAAAACTGTAACTTTTGTCGCTTTTGAGCGCGGTTTGTAAACAAGGCTATTTCCACTTGATTCAAATGAAACTGGTTTCAATCACCGCACGGATATGGTTGTGGAGTTATAGATCTGGTTTAACCCCACTTCCCCTTGTATTCTTGAATAGTTTATAGATATTTTTGCTCGGAGTCACTCAAGATCAACAAAATAGGACAAGTCCAATGTGAAATTTACTGGAAAATCAAATAAAGGTTGTTTCAACCACCACACGGCTCTGGGAACAGAGATATGGCTGATTTCACCCCATTTCCCCCTTTATTCTTGAATAGTTTATAGATATCTTTGCTCGGAGTGACTCAAGATCAACCAAATAAGGCTAATCCTATGTAAAATTTCGTGGACAATCTAATAAAAGTTACATTAATTGTTATGTTATATATTCTCCGTGCGAGGAGTAACGATTATGATGTAGAAGGAGATGTTCGCTCATCACCATGAGGCACCAAGAGTGAACAACAATGTTTTTTGGCTAGAATTGAAAGATATGAAGAGAAAGTTTTTGATTGAGAGTTTTTGAAACTTTAGTGATCGTCAGTCGGTGCGAATCAAAACAAACCCAAAAAAGGAGAGAGTTCCTCTCCCATGTGCGCATCAGTAAACAGAGTGCACACAATAGATCGCTAGAATAACTATACAAGCCACAGTGGTACATGAGCGTCTTCCAACCGGACATTTTTGCCTGTTGAAGTGGCGGACTTAGTCCGTTCTCCTTCAACCTACCCCGCAATGGGATGTTAGGCAAAAATGTCCTTGGTTCGAGTACCACTGTATACATGCCCTTTTCGCTCAATTTTCCTAAAAACATCTGTTACATTTCCAATCCTGCCGCACACTAGCGGAACTATCAAAACTTTCTCTTCATATCTTTCATTCTAACCAAAAAACATTGTTGTTCACTCTTGGTGCCTCATGGTGATGAGCGAACATCTCCTTCTACATAATAAAAGTTGTTTTATCTACGTCACGGCTCTGAGAACGAGCCTTATTTGGTTGATCTTGAGCCACTTCGAGCAAAGATATCTATAAACTTTTCAAGAATACAAGGGGAAGTGGGGTAAAACCAGCCATGTCGTCGTTCACAGAGCCGTGCGGTAGTTGAAACAGATTGTATTCAATTTTCCAGAAAATTTCACATGGCATTTGCACTATTTTGTTGATCTTGAGCCTCTCTGAGCAACGATATCGATTAATCATTTAAAAATAAAACGGAAGTGGGGTAAAATAAGCTCTATAACTCCACAACCATATCCGTGCGGGGATTGAAACCAGTTCCATTAGATTTCCCAGACAATTTTCACGCGGAAAAGGCCTTTTTTTACAAGCCACGCTCAAAAGCAACAAAAGTTACAGATTTTTTCCTTAGTTTTCATCAGTTCTTGTCCACTGTGCGCTGGTGGGCTAATTATTTTCAGAAATATAGCATATCTTGGTACTCTGACCAGCTGAAATGTTTCTGTCTTCGAAAAATTTGTTCAGTGGAACGAAACCTTGATGAGATGACTGGGATCATTAGATCATGAATATCTCTGCCTTACTGCGGCGTTGTGATAGACAGACAAAAGCTACTGTCGTTTAGGCAAAACTTATTGGCGTTGGTAGGCATAAACTATTTCTATATCTGTCGGCGTTTGTGTGCCAATGTAATTCTTTTGGGTGCCTTCTGCCCTTCGGTTCAGAAAAGGGTATGGATGCGTTCTGTCAACTTGGTGGCGGCAAATTTCATGAGCTTGTAATGATCACTTTTCTCTTTCCTCCCGATCTCTTCCTTATCCCATTACGACAAGAGCGGTGCCATATAATACATTGTGAGGCTAGATATGCGCTACTTAAGTCAGCTCATCAAAAGCAGACACACCGAGACAGGAATCTGTGCTTTACGTAAAAGGGAGGTTGACGCAGTAATTGGCGAACGGTATACAGGGTGTCCGAGTATTAGTCGTACAACAAAAAGGTTTCAAAAATATTTTTATTGATGAAGTTTGTCAGAAGCAGATAATTTCTCATGTCGATACAAAGCTCTAGGAGTGGATAGAAATGTATTGTTAGAACGAATAGAAATGAAGAGAACATGTATTGATAGTTCCGTATAGGGTAACAGCAGGCTTTAAAATTGAAAGATACAAGTTTGAAAACGAGCGGAGGGCACATAACCCTTTACCATAGCAAACCATGAAGGTATGCTTAGTTTAATCTGCTTGGTTGTGTTGAAGCATGCGGACAAAGTTTGCACGGAAAATTTTCAGATACCCTGTATAACCTTAACCAATCTCACTTTGAGACAAACTCTCCAACACCAACATCAAGATGAGATGATTTCAAAATCAAGGTTAGAATATCAGATTATTTCTCTGAATTTTTCATACATTTATGAAGCGAGGGACCATCAGAGCACTCGATTGAAACGGTTTGGATAGGAAGAGTGGGACTGTCAATTTCCTCTTGTTAACATTTCGTGAATAAAGGGTGGGCTCTTCTTCCCATCTAGTGGGACTTTTTGATTGGCGAGGGCTTGGTTTTGGTGAACTTTCAGCGAACTTGTTTCTCAAAGTAGATTATTTTTAGACCCCTGTAGCATTGGGTTACGCGTAAGTGTATCTGCTTATGGGCCTTCAATACGTTTTGGCCCTTCATACAGGAACATGATTTAACATTTACCACAGTACAAGATTGATCAAATCGTTTAATTTAAACTGTTCAGTGCTAAATATATATAGGCAGTTGCCTTGCTACATTAGATGGTACTGTCCACCACGTGGCGCTAGTGTGTTGGTTCATTTTTAGAATATACTGGGTCCTTCTCTGCATACAGGGTTCCAGTTTTCTCCCTGTACAAAAAAGGGCACAGACTGGAGTGCGCTGACTACCGAGTAATATAACACTCCTTAATTCAGCGTACAAAATGATGTCACGTATTTTGTTTAACAGATTGAGACCGCTGCACAGCGGGGAAACGAACCCAGAGGTGTTGCTGAAACCTCTAGCGCCACGTGTATACTTCCTACAGGTTTGCAGTCTTCGAAAAAGTCTTTCAGTTGGAAAAGCGCCATTTTTTGTTCTGGGAATCAACACCTTTACATTCTCTTTTTAGACGCTGAACCTAACTTTGGGTCCTTTAAACTCACACTTTGGGTTATTTTTATTTCTTGTGCATATAATAACGTTCGATTTCAGTCTCTCGCACAGTAATGAAATAACTTGCTCAGATTTGACCGTAAATTGGCTCGAAATCGTTGACCTGTTGTCAAGTCAGGTCCAAGATTGTGCTGACTGATATGAAGGGTACTGTCAAGGCTGTCAAAATTATAAACTATTAATCACCAATGAAAATTCCATAGCCCCACTATATAGAAGACAAGAACGTTCTGAATGGCCAGGGTCCCTAGATAAAGCATATTCGGGAGATTATATTACACACTAGTGCCACGTTCTGAGACAATTCTGAACTTCCGTTCATCAATCATAAGACCTTGACCTGCTAGACAATTTTGTCGAAGACTGAAATAATCCATTTGGTCAGGATCTGTAGATAAAGCTTTTCTTTAAGAAATTTTATTGCACACTAGCGCCACGTAGTGATATTTTTTTTTAACTAATAGTCACCGAAGAAAAATCTTTGACCTATTTGACAGAATCCCTGTAGACGGTCAGGATTACGAGATATATAACAAATTTCATCAAACTTGATACACTACGTATTTAGGCGGACACATCTCACAATTTCGCCTTCTACCGCGCTATATTAGTTTTATTCCAACCGTACCGTAACCGCACTCCTCGCGGCTTTATTAATAAAACTACATTCAAAGCTGTTTTGTCCACCAACACCTCCTCTATGCTTCTTTAAAGCCAAAATGTGTACAAAGTGGCCCACGGTATAGACGGTTGTACAAACAAATTAATAAAATCTTTACAAGACCATAGAGATTTTGAAAATGTTCTGGTGAAAAATGTTATGACCACTTGAGAACCTTCATAAAATCTATTGATTGCCATCAAAACCAGCATAGGGCCAAATGGCCACAGCTGTCAAACATCACGGCGATATCGTGGTTGGTTTTTGTTCAATTCTCTGCTCTTCTTATTCCTTTAACAGTAAATAATATCAAAGAAAAACAGCTTTAGTGTTGCGGGAAATTTTCTTTGAAAGTCAAATATCCAGAAAAAAAATGATTTTTTCTGTAGCTTAGCATGCTCCAAATCATATGTGCATTTAATTTTATGGTGAATATTGGTACGGTAAGAGCCAAAAATAAATGCGCCTCGGAAACTATGCAAGTTTACATAAACAAAAACAAAATTGAAATAAATATATTCAACCAATCAATCATGAATTTCCTGAACATATATGGAATTCAATAAGGTTATCTAGTTGAATGCCAAAATCGGTCGCTGATCTACAGTTCGTTTGTATTGCATTTGAAATTTGGAATTTATTTTTCCACATTTCAATTATTCCACATATTTCAATATGGCGATTGGAAGAAATCACAGCTCTGCCAAAAGGCCAAATTATCTTCGCAATGGCTACTATAAAACTGTTTGGTCATTTGGTGAATTTTCCCAATGTCAATTAGGCGTTTAATGCATTTACTGGAGGCAAAATGGTTTTAAAATGCTTTTTCAACTGCCCATAATAAGATAATTTGAGTGAGTCCTAAAACGGCATTTCAAAAGAACATTTTACGAGTTCATAAAGTCAAAAGAAAACCTTTGATAGGAGCGAAAGGAATTGCAGAAGACAAGGTTTTTGGATCGTTGTAAAGAAGTTGTGTAGGTTCTCAGAAACCTGAGTAAAACTTGAAACCTTTTAGAACCGCTTGCTGCCATAATAAAATCAAATTGATTTCTAGTGGCTTTCCAAACTTTAGTAAAACTTAATAACGCTGGATGGATTTTGCTATGTTACTTGGGGTATATTTCGTAATCGATCAAAGTAAAGCCATCATCAAAACACGGTCGTAAAGAGCCTTGTACACTTTTTGGCCACAAAATTCTGCTTCAAGTGCCAGTTCGGATATTTACTAATTCTGTACGACTTGTAACCTTCACTGGCAAGGATTTTTCACACCGTTTGAAGGTTGGCGTTGTACTTTTTGGCCACATATCGGATCGAAAGACCGGGGTAACGCACTTCAACACCTTGCTGCGCAGCTGACAATTCCTGACAATTCCAGTTTTATCGTAGGTTCGCTGATTCCTTTCCGCTCAGGGTTTCTTTGTAGGTTTTGAGCACCTGAAAAACTGTTGTTTTCGGCATATTCAGCACTTAAGCCAGAGCCATTTCAAATTATATTTGAACGCCATCGACTGCTCTGATCAAACTTGCACCGATTGTTCTCTATAGAAGCTGTTAACAAACTACTGTCAAAGATTTTCGATTCCCAAAACTAGAGGCATGCTAGCGACACACGAGGGGCCTATCAATTTACTTCCGGTCAGCCTTTATCACCGCCGCCGTTCCAGCTCATAAACGAAACAAGTGTTTATTGTGAATCAATCATGACGCCTCATTTCGACACGACATAACTCAGTACCGATCAATTCCCATCGCCAAACAAAATCATTTTCCCGACAAAACAATAATCTCTCTCCCTTTCCACGCAGCCTCAATCCATCCCACCGAAGTCCATCATCATCCATCACCAGTATTCAAGAGAGAGCAGAAAAAATTGTCCCACCACCCACATCCGGTTTGATGGATCACTAAATCCGCCATCCCACACCGAAGCCGGAATCTATTTCCAGCGCAAGGAACTCTTTGACCGTAAAGCGGATATATTATTGCAACTCGAACCAGTGAGGTGAAAATCGACCACCGGCCGGCTGCAAATTATTGAAACAGTCACGGCGAACAAAACGGTAATCGAAACAAAAATATTTTCCCAAAACATATTTTGTTTTCGTCCGGTTATATGTTGTAATAAATCGCCCTGGATCCGGATGGGGCCACACGACCGGTTTCCGAGAAGGGTTCATATGAACTGCTTGATGCGAGGTGGGGTGAGATTGTCTCAAGAAGAGGGGGTGTGTATGTTCGGTTTCTTTGAGCAATGACCCGTCATAATTCAATCCAGCAGGGGGAAAAAATGAAGGAAAACAAAAGTTCCACCATTCGGAAGAGGGTTTTTTCGGAATGCAGAGCAAAAGGCTACTGAAGCGAGACAGTTTTGTTTTTTTGTTTTGCTGTTCTTAGTTGAAGGGTTGTGAACTTTGGGGGTGGTTTTTTCGGCTGTGAAAGGATGGAACACAAGATGCATACTAATGCGACACTCGTTTGTTCGTACATTTGATGGCAGTAGGCGACAATCATGCTGTGGGATATGTTTGTGAGCATGAAGGGGGGAGAGAGAGATTTGCGGCGGGACTGCACCAAACATCGCACAGTAGGCGGTGAGTGTTTTGTGCTTTGATAAGGTGAATCTGAATTAGTGAATGAAACGGGCCAGCTCGGCGGTTGACAGTCGAGGCTGAGGTTGATCTTTCGGTTTGGTTTGAGTCATAGTCGGTTGCGGGTATTGCTCGGGAGTATACAGTTCGGGAAATTCTTTTTAATGCATCGTTCCTATATACTAGACCTCTCCGTCTTTCTAAGAAAATAAAGTATGCTTGGTCATGGGATTGTAGTTTTTAATGATTTTCAAAAACATTTTATGCACTTTTTTGAAGACGCTTTTAAGGATTTTACAAACTTAGTTATTTTGAATCAACAAGCGCATTTTAGTGATACAATATGATTTTTAAGATTGTTATCAGTAAAAATGATCATATTGCAAATTGCATGTATATTCGTGTTCAAGATATTTTGAAAACTAATTCCGTTACATTGATTATATCTTGAAATACACTATTTTCAAAAGTACAGGGTGCAACTGGAAAAAATGCGAATATGTTTAAACTTCAACACTGCGTTAATTTATGTGAGTAATGGCTTATTTCTGTTGACAGTGTATTTGTTTATAGTCACTTTTAAGACCTGCATCAGAACATTAGAATTGCTTTGTTGCAAATTTGTGACAATGTACGCCAAAGAAGTAATTACGAGATTGCTGCTCATCCAGAAGACGCCAAAGGAAATTGCCAAGGAAGTATGATGTCATTTGGCCACAGTTTATCGCATTATGAAGCCAGGAAGCCAGGAAGTGGAGGCCAATGGTTTGCACGGACGCTAAACATGATCAAATCAGTGATCCGCGTGTGGTCCATGCAGGTGCAGGTAAAGGAACTACAGAGTGACTCGTTCGAAAAGATTGATTTCTTTGTTAAAGAAGGAAAAGGATGACAATCCTGTTCTTCGACAAAAAATTACTCAACATCGATGGTGTGTCCAATAACCGTATAGACCGATTCATTTCACCGAAGAAACGGTTTGAATGGTTAGTTGGTGTTTAAGCCACTACCTGGGTAAACGCCACTTTTTCTGAGGATCAATAATCAATGTCCTACATGGATGTCCTACAACAGAATGCAGCGCTTTGTCACACGTTAAATCAGTCCCAACATGGAGCTTTGGCCGAAATATTTAGATTATTCGATAAGAGCGTATCTGGAAGCACAAGCCTGAAAAACATCTCGCCCTAATGTGAAAATCATGATAGCTGTCATAATAATAACGGAGGATTACATTCTAAAGGCGTGTTCAAGCTTCCAGCGCCATCTTGAGGATGTCATTTATAAAAATAGAGGACAAATCGAGTATTTTTTTCAAGGCAATAGATATAACTGAACTCGACCGTTGAGAATATTGAAAAATCTACTATTAAAAATGTTCATGGCTTCTCGAGGTCCCACGGGAACCTGTTCCGGAAAGACAGGTCCGTGGACAAATCATCAGATGGCCACAAAACGTTGCGAAATATGAGCATATTTCTTGAATTCCAATTTCCAATATGCCAGGGTTTCTTTCTAAACATTTCATGGCCACTCTAGGTCCCACTGGAACCTGTTACAGAATGGCCATTCCAGAAACTAGTCAGCATATGGCCCACAATAGAATAGAAATAGTTTGTAGGAATTATTCCAAGGATTCTAACATCCATTCCTGAAAATTCAATAGATGGTCTGATATTGTGTCTCCGTACAGGAACACAGCCCAGAAAACCCTGATTTACAGGAACCAGATGAATTCAAATTTTAATTGCCGATAATGTCCCTGAAACGAATGAGTTCTTTGATCTAACGGTGCCAAAAGAATTAAAATCGGTCAATATTTGCCAGAGATATAATCATTTGAATTTGGTGGGTACACGGGTCCCTGTCGATCACTTAAGGGGTAAAAAAATCGAATTCCCCCCCTTCGGTTCTCCTTACTACTATACAAAATGTCTTTATGCAAAAAGTTGCCTTTCTACTTTTATTAAGATGTCACAGAATTTCAGCTTCCTGTTTAAAAACAAACTATGAAATTTAGTAATGTAAAACATGAAAAGGTACCCAGATACCCTGTCAATCACATAAGGGTTAAGAGAACCTGGAACAGCTGGTTTCAGTATCTGATGTGTAAACTATAAACATGGGCTTTGTACGGGTATATTTTATTGCAAGAACCATCGAAAGAATTGTTTGGAGCTTTCGGAAGAAGCACTTCGAAATTCTTCGAAGGAGTTGTCGGAAGAAGTTCTGCAAATTTCTTCGGAATAAGTTTTCGAAAGAAGGTCTTTGGCAAGACAGAAGAGGTTCTGCAATTCATGAAGCTTCTCGGACGGATTTCTTCAAAACTTAAAACTTCAATTTCAATTTCTCAAAGAATTTGTCTAAGCTTGTTGGAAGAACATATTGGAAGACAATGAAGTTTTTCGAATTTGCCGAAAACTAGTCGGAGGAAGCTCTCGATACTTGTATGAAAAAGATCTACGAACTTATCAGAAGATTTCTGCAAATTATTACCCATTTAGTCTACAAACTTGTCCAGAAAACTTTCCGAACCATCCGAAAGAAGATATCCAAACTTATTGAGAGAAGTTCTTCAAACTTTTCGGACGAAATTCTCCGAAATCGTCAGAAGAAGTTCTGCCTTTCTACAAACTTCTCGGAATTATTTTTCTCAGCTTTTTGCAGGACATTTTCTGAAGTTGTTGGAATGCGTTCTCTCGACTTGTCGAAAGAAGTTCTCCGAATTTATCTGAAGATGTTGCCTGAACTTGTCGAATTAGGTTATTCGAATTTGTCTGAAGAAGTCCGAAGGGAGAAATTCTCCGAACTGTTCGGGAGAAGATTTATGAATTTGTCAGAAGGGTTTCTGTAAATTTTTCGGAATAAGTTTTCCGAACCCATTCAAAGAAAGTCTACAAGCTTGTTGAGTATTTTGAACTTTCCAAAAGAAGATTTCCGATCTAATCGTAAAAAGTTCCTCATTCAAAAGAAATTTTGCAATTTCTAAGCTTGTTGTAAGAACATATTGGAAGACAGTATCCGAGGTTATTGGAAGAAATTCTCTGAACTTGCCGGAAAAAGATCTCTGAATTTGTTTGAAGATCTTTTTCGAACATGTCGAATGAAGTTTTCAATCTTGTATGGAGAAGATCTACGAACTTATCACAAGGTTTCTGCAAATTTCTCGGAATAACTCGCTCGTTGAAGGTCTACAAACTTGTTGGAAGAAATTTCCGAACTTTCCGAAAGGAGATATCCGAGACTTATTGAGAGGAGTCTCGAACAAGTTGAAAGAATTCTACGGCTCTGCAAACTTTTCGGAAGAATTTTCAAAGCTTGTTCGAAGGATTCTTCTAACGTATTGGAAGACATTTTTCGAAGTTGTTGGGCAAAGTTCTCTGAACTTGTCGGAAAAAGTTCTCTGAATCTGTCTGAAGATGTTTCCCGAACTTGTCGAACTAAATTATTCGAATTTGTCGAATAAAGTTCTCCAAACTAGTCATAAGAAGTTCTCCGAACTGCTAAAGACAAAATTTACAAACTTGTAGAACGAAGTTCTGAAAATTTCTCTGAGTATCCAATTCGTAGAAGGTTTAAGAACTTGTCGGAAGCATTTTTCGAACTTTTGTAAAGAAGATTTCCGATCTTGTTGAAGGAAGTTCTTTAAATTTGTTGGAAAAAGTTCTTTGAAGTTTCCAGAAAAAATTCTGCAAGATTTCTCGCATCTTGGAAGATTTTTTCTAAGCTTTGGACGAAGTTCTACGAGCTTGTCAGACAGAAGTTCTCTGAATTTGTTTGAAGATCTTTTTCGAACGACAACTGAAGTTATTCAAATTTGTCGAATGAAGTTCTCCAAATTAGTCAAAAGAAATTCTCCAAATCAGTCAGGATACGTTCTACGAACTTGTTGACAGAATTCCTGCAAAAGAAAATCTACAAACTTGTCGGAAGAATTTTATGAACTTTCCGAAAGAAGATGTCCGATCTCATCGAAAGAATTTCTTCATTTGGAGAACTTCATTTGACAAATTTAAATAACTTCTGCTGACATGTTCAAAAAGGTTTTCAAATAAATTCATAGAACTACGTCCAACAAAATCGGATAACTTCTTCAATAAGCTTAAAAAAATCTTTTACAGAATTGCAAAGCTTCTTCTAAACATTTCGGAGAACTTTTACCAACAAATTCTTATTAAATTCTGTAAAAATCTTTTACAGAATTGCAAAACTACTTTTAAACATTTCGGAGGACTTTTACCAACAAATTCTTGTTGGTAAAAGTTCTCGAAAATATTGAAAAAGCATCCAGATATATAAAGATATTTTAAGCTTATTGGAAGAAGTTATCCGATTTTTCCGACAGTTCTATGAATTTGTTTGAAAAT
>JASCZW010021145.1:0-11127 GCA_034211315.2 Aedes japonicus
CACGGTACTTGACTGAAAACGAAATTCAAAACCCATTCAAGAACTCTGTACCCGGAGACGAATACTTTTACAGTTTCAAGAAACGCCATGGATTGTCCCAAAGAAGCCTCAAGCTGTTGAGATCGCCCGGAAGAGGAATGTGGATCCGTTTGTTATGGCTGATTATTTTCAACTGGTCCAGAAAGTCATCTCACGGAGTGCCTCCAGAACGCATTTATAACGTGGATGAATCTAGCTTCGTCTTGATCCAACTCGTGTAAAAGTTGATGGGGAGAAGGGAAGAGCAGCACATCGCGTTACAGCAGGACCTGCGAGGGAGAATATTTCCGTGTTAATGGGTGCCAACGCAGTTGGTGGAAAACTGCCTCCACTGATCGTGTTCAAAGCCAAAAACGTGTGGACTAGCTGGATGGCATCGAAGGAAGACGAGTTTCCTGGATTAGCTTACGCAGCCACGCCTAACGGATGGATGGACACGGAGACATTCACCAATTACTTTGAACGCCAATTTCTGAAAGTGATCCTGAAGGAACGACCAGTTGTTTTAATTTATGACGGGCATTCATCGCACACCAGCCTGAAGTTGATTGAAACAGCAATGCAGGAAAAAGTTGTGATTTTGAAACTTCCGCCTCACACGAGCCATTTGCTTCAACCCATGGATCTTTCAGTTTTTAAATCTCTTAAGCATAAGTATGACGAAAAACTGATTGCTTGGCAACGTAAAAATTACGGTGTGAAGGCTTCAAAATCAGTATTTTCTTCGCTTATTTCTCGATCATGGACGCAGTTTGACAAAACTAACATTATTAGCGGATTCAAGAAAGCTGGGATTTTTCCTTCTCAGACAAAGTGATTCCAGATGAGAAATATGAACCTGGGGCGCTTGAAAGATTCAAACGTTTTCAACATGCCTCAGCATTGGCTGTTGAACAGTCATCACTTCGCGAGAATGTTGAAGACACCAGTGTGCAAGCAGATAAAGCATCTTCGGCTGATGGATCTCTTTGAGCAAATCCTGTTGGAACATGTGAAGCAGAATTCAACAGCATCGAAGGAAAAAAGGCGAAAAGTATGCCCCGGAGTCGAAGTAATTACATCAGCAGAGGCTCTCCAGACTGTGAAAAAGTCCAAGCAACGTGTGTCGAAGAAGACTTAATTGTCAAATTACTATTGCGACTAACTTTGAAGAAGTACAAATGTGTCTTAAGAATTGGACTTTCTTTGCCATTATCTAGTTTCTCATGTACTAATCGATAGTATGGTTTTATACGTATCAATAAAGCTTCCTTGAGTGTTCTAAACAAACATTTTCTATTAATCGATTCTCATTCAAATATTAATCACATTTACGTGGTATCTGGACAACCCCTTTTCAAAAAAGTAACTTAATCAATACCACAAAAGCAATTTTGTGGTATTCTGGTAACTTTGAACGTGTTTCATTACATTTTATCCGCATATGAATGACATACATACAGATGATCCACTTACCCCTAACCGTTGGGGTAAGTGGACCATCCATCCATATTTTGTAAGTCGTTCGTACACCTTTTTGTGAAGTCCAAATATCAATGTTTTATCATCATTTTATACATAATACTCACACATTCCCGCAACATTACACACAAACATAATAATGCATTCTTGAGAGTTACACATGATGTTGAAGTTGAACTATGTGAAATCTTGTATCCACTTCCCCCGGTGTACCTTAACTTACTTAAAACATATCGATATATGAAACGGCTTCCTCATCATACACTATGAAATTTCCGACAAACGAAGGCTTTTTTATATGGGTTAGATATCCTTCAGTAAGTTCACAAATAGTTTCGCTGTTATCCATCAATTCTAAAATAAATTCATTTTCCATTCACCAATTCGAAAAATGTTCCTTTAACACCAATACCTCGTGCCTCAGCACCATGTGGAACGCTAATTGGTGCGCTTTTGTTTTTGTATAAGAGGGTTTTCTTACGCTTAAATATGTAAAACAGTATACTTTGCATACCATGAACCCTGTGGATCCTGCTATCAAAATCCACTCTCTGATATTGACATTCTTGAGAGTTTTGTATTGAAAAGTCATTTTTTGACGATGTGTGAAATCTTTGAAGTCTATCTGTCGAAACTCGTTCTGCTTCAGATTGAAGCATCCAAATGAATGTAGACTTTTTGATATGCGTAACCTTGCCGTTATTTTGTTGGATTTTGAACACATTGCTTGACTAAACTCAGCAGCGTCTTTAGCGTGAAAACTTGTTTCAGCTAAGCATTCTACTGTGTTCAAACCGCTTTCTGTGGTAGCCTCTACAGCCTCATCAACTACTGCTACATATTCAAACTTCCCAGTATGCAAGTTTGGTTGTTCTATAAGAGTTCTGATATGGATGAATTCATCAAAAGAGTCGTCGCTCAGCGGCATTCCTAAAGGTGGAATTACATTTGTGCAACTTTTTGCAATATGTAGAATGCAACATTGTAGCATTCAACTTGTTGCTCTTGGTTGCTTGATGTTAGCTCGGTCCCTAGCAATTAAGTTTTGTTGCCATTTGTTGCATCTTGTTGTCACTGTTTAAGTAAAATTGCCACATGTTGCCAAATGTTGCCCAGTAGATGTAGTCGCTTGCTAAGAAGATGCGCATTGATGCAACATTGGGCAATATGTAGTATGTGACTTGTCAATTTTCGCACCGTTGTTTTTGTTGGTGTTTTCTGTGGAAGGCTTAAAAATGTCTTTAAAGACAATCGCTGCAGCTACTTATTTGGTTTTGCAAAACCGTAAATCAAACCATGAAAAGCGCAAAAGAAGATTTTGGAGCAGATACTTATTCAACGGTCGAGAATCTGTGCAGGTAGATTTCCTTGCGGGATTAACCGGAGAAGACGGAAGCTTTTTTCTTAATTTCACTAGGATGAATAAATCAACATTTGATTTATTGCTGGGAAAAGTTGATCACTTAATTTCCAAGCAAGATACTTATTGCCGGCCGGCAATTTCTTCTAAAGTTCGTTTACTAATAACTCTAAGATTTTTGGCATCTGGTGATTCATATAAATCGTTGATGTATTTGTTTAAAGTCAGTAGTTCAACTATTTCATTGATAATTCCGGAAGTCTGCTCTGCAATTATTCATGTTTTGAAACCAATGATCAAGGTATGTATTCAACATTAAAATATTATTGCAAATTAATTACATACAAATTAATAAGGAATGCTGAATAAACAAGCATTATTTCAATTTCAGATGCCATCAACTGAACAGGAGTGGAAAACGATAGCTAAAGTTTTCCAGGATACTTGGAATTTTCCACATTGCTTAGGAGCGCTGGACGGAAAGCATGTTCAAATACAGTGTCCTGCTAATATGGGAAGCACTTTCTGCAACTACAAAGGAACACACAGTATCGTGTTGATGGCTGCAGTGGATGCCAACTATAATTTCATTTACGCTCATGTTGGGTGTCAAGGAAGAATCTCCGATGGAGGTGTTTTCAAAATTACTGCTCTTTCAAAGAAAATGGATAGCAACTCACTTTCAATCCCTGTACCGGAACTTGTGGAAAGAAGCAACGCATTACTACCATACGTGTTTGTGGCAGACGAAGCATTTGCCTTAAAGATCAATTTGATGAAACCCTTTTCTGGTGCTTTGGAACAATCACCAAATAGGGTTTTCAATTATAGACTATCTCGATCAAGAAGAGTAGTCGAGAATGCATTTGGACTGCTGAGTGCTACATTTCGAGTTTTTCGAAAGCCACTTTTACTGAACTTGGAAAATGCTGAGAAAGTTGTCACGTGTTCCCTATATTTGTATAACTTTTGCGGAAAAGTGGATCCCTGCAACTTCGCCCCGGAACATTTGATTGCGAAACAGCTGATGGCAGAATTATACCAGGATTATGGAGGAGTGAAACTGAAGGAGATACCGGAATGACAGACCTTTGCCAAGTTCCTTTTAACTCAACAAACACTGCAATTGCTGTGAGGGAAGCTTTCAAGGAATATTTTATTTCGGATGCTGGAAAGGTTCCGTGGCAGGACCAATATCAATGATAAGGATACATTCATTGCGTTTACATACATTTTTCGAAATAGATGCTTTTAAACGAATAGATACTTCACGCACCCATAGACTAAGCTTTCCCCCATTTCTCAATGATTCAACAGTTGTTTTAACCTTTGCGTACCAAACATATTCCGCCGTAGAAAATCGATCATTGATCCTAGTCTTTGTAAGAAGGGTAAAAAGGAATGATACATTAGTGCTCTGTTTACAGCATACAAACCGCATTATTCAAACATCAACTTTATTCGATCACTTGCTCAAAAATATCAAAAACAATGCACATAAAATACTACATGCCACATCCATTTACTTCATTACTAGGAACTCCCCCAGCCTTTTAGTAACTTGACTGACTAGTCCAGTATCATCGGTTTCAGTTCTGTCATACTCCGGATTCAATACTGCAACAACCTCAAAAATCTGGCCATTGTGTTCAATCATCGGATTGTCTTCAGCAACTTCCACAATCTTAGGTTGTGTTATTTGAGATGACACTGTCGTTTCGATTTCTCGACTCGCCGGCTGGTCGATTAAGCTGTTGATGACATCCTCACTATACATATCCTGCACTTCATCGGATAGAACAAGTTCGTCCCTTCCGGCTGCTTCATACTCAGGATTCAATACAGCAATATCGGAAAACTGACCTTGCATCACCGAACTGTCTTCAACATTTTGCAAACCATCAAGTTGCGATATTTGAGATGACATGGATGTTTCGATTTCCTGAGGCACTGGCCAATCGCTCAATTTGTTAATCCCATCCTCAATATCCAAATCCTGCAAGGCAGCACGATATAGCAGTTCGTTTATTTGATGCTTCACCAACAGCTGTGTTCTCGGGCGAAGCTTCCTGACTTTGTTGGCCACATAATCACCGTACATGGCAAAATCGTCTTTCACCACAGACGCTTTCAAGATTTCGTATGCTTCTTGGGCACGTTCCTCATTTAAAGCAGCAGCAGCACGGCAGCCGCAGTAGACTTTCGCTTTTTAGCCGAATGTCTGAAAGTTGTTGAAATTATGGAAGCGTCCAGACCAGTATCGCCGTGCTCAACTACTTGTTCATCAATGGGTTGGTCAGAGATGTCCTAAAAAAACAAAACAAAAACAAATATAGTAAATAAAGTCATTATTTGCGGAAAATACTAATCGTGTAGTAAAGGAATATGAAAAGCACTTACCTCCACACGAAGATCGTCCGTAGATGTCCCTTCTCTTGGGGTATCTACCGAAAGAAGGAAACACAACGATTCATAGAAGCACCATTTAGTTTTGGCTGGAGTCGCTTGCCCGGATGAGGTTTTGAACATCATTTTATGCTCACGATTGAATTGAGTGCGCAAATTTTTAATTTTCTTCCTGACTTCTGCAACATCGCAACCCAGGCTGGTAGCAATTTCTTTCAAAACATCAACCTTTTTGTTTTTGTTTTTATATTGTGTCAATCCATGGTTCCATAATATTTCACTATTATGGTATAATTCAATGAGTTTCGAGGTGGATTCAATGGTCCATTCCATACCAAAACAAATTTCTCACCGCGTAAACAAACACAAAACATGAACGAATTAAAATCTCCGAGCCGACGACAATGTAAATAAAACGTCAAGTACTAGGTAAACATATGAAATAGGCGGAACAACCGAACGTTGACAATGGCTTTATATGCGTATGTCTCGAGAATCAAACACATTCAAGCATTCTTACACCTGCATCTGATAAAGAAAACTTTCATCATCGAATGGCATGTTATTTTCCGTGGGTGTGAATATTGATTCTCGATAAAATTGCGTTTAAAGCCATTGTTTACGATCGCTTGTTTTGCCAATTTCAAATGTTAAAGTAGTGTTGATCTTTTTCACGTTGGTGGAAACAGTAGCAACAAGGGGCAATAAAATTAAATTGCAAGCCAGCAAGGCAATATTGAGCAACCAATAGCAACATCGCTACATGTTGCTTAATGTTGCTTAAATGCAAATCTTTGTAGAATGCAACCAGAGTTGCTAGGCAATATTAAGCAACAAGTTGCCTACTACATGTTGCTGCTTGTTGCCCAAATGTAATTCCACCTTAACGATTCAGCTTCGTTTTCGCTTTCTGTATAATTTTAGAGATTTCTTCGTCTGATGGCAGATGGCATGGTCCACCCTGTCCGGTGTCCTTGAGGCGTGAGAAGATGAATTCATTCTTTCGGTTGTACATTATATCGTTTTCTGATTCAATTCGATTTAATCTCGACTCGAAAGTCTTCATATTGAAATTTACAAAGGTTGACTCGGTAGTTGTAAAAGAACGCGCACTCCGAAAAAAACTTTCACATGATTGACTTTGAAGTAATGTGACTTCGAAATTATATCCTTTTTCACGACACATGACCGTGAAGTTAACCAGTGCATGAGCATCCCAACAAACATCGGTGTTGAATTAGAGCTTGTTCAAGTAAATTTGGAGAAGCTATTCAGCTGTTTCTTCTAGAATAGCTGAATAGCTTCTCCAAATTTGTTTGAACAAGCTCTAATTCAACACCGATGTTTGTTGGGATTAATCTCCATATTCCAGTAGCAGTTAGTGGTGATACAGTGTTCTATGTTTTTATATTTTGAAGCGCACCATCTTCTCCGTGCTCTTACGAAAAAAAGTCCACACCTATAATTATAAAAAAAAATAGATAAAAGGAAACTGTAGATGTAGATGTAGAGAGTGAGGGTGCCTCCAGGGTGGAAGCGTCAACGCATTATTTATTATTGTTCCTTGCGTGAGTCGTGTCATCTTATGGGTCGTGTTCAAATCAGATGGAAACAACCCATGCTGATCCGTGGGTACCCTAATAACTCCTGTAGATGCGACCGAGATATAGTGTACGATCCTGATAAAGAAGGGACCTAAAATAAAACTAATAATAATTTCTATAAAGTTTAACAACATTACCTATGATGAGAAACTTTTCTACTCTCATGAGCCGTATCCTAAGTTTATTGACTAGATGGGTCGGATCTTGAATACAGCAAATGTTATTGGAAGTGCTGCATACGAAGCGTAGTCCAAACGGGTTTTCGTCCTTACAGGGCAGACCCATTCTTTGCATCATAGATTGAACCAACCGTGAATCCCCATCTGACGCTCTGCCAGCGATTTCAATTCCAACTTTTTTAAACTCATCATCCGTAAACGCCCACCTGCGTAACACGTCCTGCGTTGAAAATTTGTTGTCAGAGCAAGTGTACATCAAACAAAACGCTCGTGCTACAGATGTTAACTGTTGAACCATTCTAACGTATAAGTTGCGCCCGATAGAGTACTCTTTTATGAATTTTGTGACTTTTTCAGGTGATGACGCGACAAAAAAAACTCCCTTTTCCGTCCATCGGTGGAACTAAAACATAGATCTCGTCTCGAGTCACATTATACCCAACACCACCGGACATCCTAGTCGCGTCTTCACTCAACCCGAATAGAAATGGTGATGTAAAAAATATTAGCAGACATCTTCCAAACATTAAATTTGAATGTGGGTTGTCGTATTCTAAATGTATTCAGAGTTCAAAGTAACGCCCTAGTACATATAAATACAACATATTTAAACTTCACATTAAAAAGAAACGTATTGATGATGTTGAATTTAACATCAGAACACGTCTTATAAAACTAGAATCTAAAATTACATGACAATCAAACGTTATGTATGTGTGAAATGTTGTGTACCTAAGACATCTAAACACATCTGATGATATAATAATTGGCCGTTACCTTAGAAATAAACTTCATTCTACTGTAAAAGACTGCAGGTCTACAGCATTAGAAAACTTCTTACAACATAAGAATGAAACGTTACAATAGAATCAAAGGTCTTTGTGAAGTAAAATGTTGTATTCATAATAAGCCAGAATACATCTTGTGTCATGACAATCACACGTTGCGTTGAAATCCATGTTCTTATAGATATAAAATTTTGTACTCATAAAATATCGGTAAATATCCGATGCGATTAGAATTAAGTGTGAATCGTATATGTTTTGGCGATATTGGTGCATATTTACTTTATGTACTTTACTCAACACCCGAATAAAAATTTACCTTAGCCTAACATGTGATTTTGATGCTTTCAGATTATTTGGTTTTAATGTTATTATCTACAACTGAAAACATCCGGAAACGATACACCGTCACGTTTTTCTACATCTGAATGCATCATACATCATTTCTTTCATTGAATAAAATCGACACTTGAAAACATATGTAAGATGTTTATTCATAACCTTTAATACATCTGAAAACATCAAAAATCCTTTGACTGTGCTGTTTTATTCAAATACATTTGAAAACATCAATATGCTTTGATATCTTAAAACATCAGAAAAACATTTCATTTGAATGTCAAAATCATGACGTTAAAGGGACATTGGATTAGAAAAAAATTGTTTGAAAATGTCTGATGTTAACATCATGACCATCACCTTGCCTAAATACAGCGAAAACGATCTGATCTCTAATGTTCAACGTAAGATGTACATTTGAATTTCATGTTGATGTAGACATTGAAATCAGACATCAGCCTGATGTAAATTTTTATTCGGGAAGATAACAACCTTTGATAATTCGTTGGTTTCCAAATAGTTTAAAAGATCACCAATTCTTAAAACGTCAGGTATCACTCCGTGGCTCATTTTTTTTAAATGGCTTTGACAAGTACGCACTTCCGGTGATATAAATTTAGCGTGCTCAAAATCATATGCCGTCTTACCACCCTGAATATATTTCAGTGTGAAGAAGTCTAGTTCTTGGTTAGTGTATCGCCGTCCTTTTTGGTTGATGAACCGTCATGACATGTTGATAGAAGGGATAATGGAACCTGGGCTTGATTTAAAAACATTAACCTGATTAAAAACACTACAATTGGCCTGCTCATAGTGTTTCTTCAGTTTAACGGCTGATTCGAATCAAACTCATTTAGGGTTACAAAAGGGTCCGCTTCCTGTGAAAGTTCACTTTCCGAATTGCGTAGTCTTTCATCAGTTACCTCCTTGTCGTTGTTCGAATCGAACTCGTTGAAAGACAGTATTGGATCTGCCTCGAGAATAGCTTCCTGCAACAGCTCAATTCATGATCTTTTTCACCATTGTAATCGGTACCTCCAAGCAGTACTTCTTCAACAAGGCTCTCGTTTATCCTACCAGTATCGATAGATTCGATCCACTCTTCCTCCATATCATCATAGTGCTCTTCCTGCGATTCACTTAATGAAATTCGGATAAGTTTTGCACTCGTTTGATCTCCTCGTCGATCCTTTCTGGGTGCTTGGTGCGAATGTGTGCCGAGAAGTTCGAGATCTTTCATGTACCCGGTTTCTCAGGCCTTATCATAACTGCGGCCGTGCAGAACAGGCACCTGACCTTCGCTCGAACACCGTTGCCGTCCTCTGATAAGTGCATAGTTGCGTTTTGAACACCCGGCATTAAATCGAGGTAATCATTTGAGCTGGTACCTTGAAAAGCAAATCAGATAAGCTCAGGTGTATCTTTGTTTTTATTAGTACTTACTCTGTTTGGAAATAGACCATCGTTTTGGTTTTACCATCTTCAGTTGATTTTGTTCCAATCGTTATGTGTTGTGCTATGTGTTGATGACGAAGTCACTGGGTCATTGCGTACCAGGTTTTTGCAGTATTTAGTGCCCCACTTCACAATTCTTGCAATAACTTTCAGAGCACTACGTTCTCCCGCCGTAAATCTACAGAGCTACAATTTGAGATTGAATTCGTTTATGTTTTGCTAACTACACATACACGATCAAGTAAAGTTATTCAAACTCGTGACTTTAACGCCCATATCGGATGAAATCGAGAGTAATCGAAAGCAGCGGAAATTATTTTACCATATTTAGAATATTGAGAGGTAATTGTGAAAATGAAAAGAATCATGGATAAATCAAACATATCCACTATGAATGGATGAGTGTCGCGCCATGAAAGTCGCGAGTATGAAATGGAAGGACCAATAAGATCCAAACGTCTTAAAATGTCAATTAAACTTTTGTATATGGAAATTGGAGACAAAGTAGGTCTCGAGTATTTGAATCGATCGTCTCAGCGAGAAAAAGTGGCCACTGAAGCGAACGATCGCTTTCCCTGAATAAAACCTAAATAAGTTTAACCACAGAGACCAGATATTCAAAATAGAATAAATTTTGACCATGAGCACTGAGCATGATTGACCGCCCGAGCTTGCTACTTCGATATTGCCAGATGATGAATAGATGATGCTTGGGACTAGCATACATCCTCAATGTGTCAAAACTTTAGATGTAATGTGATGTGATAAAATCCCACCATCAGTTCGAGGATTACCTATAACAGCAGGACTATCCTCCCCAAACAACCAAAAGTTCGAATTTTACTCACAGATGAGAACTTAGAAGTTCACATTAAGTTGAAATTTAGTTCCATGGAACTTCTTTGCTGAATAATAAGACTTTTCAAGTACAGTCAGAAATTGTCTTTAAAGTGTCATTAACATTTTAAGCAACTTGAAGGTTCAAGAAAAGTGTGTTGTTGCTATTCAAATCAACCGTCAAGTTCATATGTTGTTAGTTGAGAACTAGCTTTGAACTTCAAAGTTCAATCAAAGTACTAACCGTACTTTTAATCAGCGTAAAAAGTTCACAACATATACATGTTGAACTACTGTTGGATTGAATCCAACGGGCGGATGATTTCCGAAACTATTATTCTCAACCGGAAGCAAAATAATAAGCGCATTGTCCTTTTTCTTTTCATAAATTACAAAGTATACTATATTATCATTAGTGGGGTGGTATCAAGGGTTAACATTGCTCTGGGAGCATATTTAAATCTTCTTTACTTGCTGTTTCAATCGTTTAAATTACTTACGTTTAGTTCCTACTGTAGCGTAGCGATGAATTTGTGAATAAGTTCTATTTTTAAGAAAAATGCTGTTATGTTCAGCGTTGAAGTTTAATGTTCAAGTTTTCATAAGTTATCTTACCGGTTTTGATGGTTAATAAACAACTCGGGCAAGATTAGAGCAGTAAG
>JASCZW010021146.1:0-11137 GCA_034211315.2 Aedes japonicus
TGTCGCTTATGCTTTCAGTTATACCATCGATGGGCGACTTAGGAATAACATTCGACCCTGCTGTGATATTTAAGCTACATTACACGGACATCATAGCCAAGCCTGATCCACAATTTGGATTCTTCGCTAATGGATTTCGGGATCCTATATTGCTCCCCTGTGCCTTCAATTCTCGAATTTGAATATGGTTTGGAATTATTTAATAAATCTTCCATCCTACGAGCATCGTTCAACTCTTAGGTCTTGCGACCCTTGGCCGTAGGAGGACTATCAATCAGGCAGTTTTTGCTGCTAAAGTAATAAAGAATGCCTCAAAAAATATGGATGTAGTCAGTAACCGCTACCACTTCACAGTAATTGACAACTAGTTCTTTTTATCATGGCTGCATCCTGTTGTTTACCTTTATCTCTCAGCACTTTGGAGCGGTTCAATTGTTTCCAACAGTTTGTTCAAACTGCGGGGACTTTCAGCGGAACATCGTCGAAATATTGTGCACAAATGGTGAACAGAACCCGGAATGTCACTGAGGAAGTTGGCAAAAATGGAGGAGTAAGTGAGAAAGCCATGCGAACAGCGATCAGGAAGTTCATGTGAGCGAGTATAAACCGAAATCAGGGTGAAAAAAGATGGTCCTCGTTCGAATAAACCCATACTGAAGGCAAAAGCACAACAAGGGGGTTTCAGAGCAGGATGTGGCCAAAAAGTTGGTATTTCAAAGTCCAATGTTCATCGTACCTAAGAACGTTTGAATCTTCGAACTTAAAAGAAGCAGAAGCAGCCGAAACGGAGTCCGAAACAAGAAGCATCGATCGCGATCAGAGTGCGAAAGTTGTACGATACGATACTTGTTGGGAATTCGAACTGCATAAGCATGGATGGCGAAACCTACGTGAAATAAGACTACAATTCCTTGCCGGGACCACAGTATTATACGGTGCGTGAAGGAGAAGTATAGAACCAGTCTGCGACATCCATGCAAGTCGAAAAGTTTGGTAAGAAAGCTATGGTCTGGTAAGCTATTTGTGGCTGTGGTAAGATTTCGCAACCCTTCATCACAACTGCTTTGATGAACAGTGAAATTTAGATCAAAGAGTGCTTACCCATGATTCGAAGCCTGTTGTCTTCTGTCCACATTCTTGCAATAACGCGAAATCCACAGTAGAATGGTAGAGCACCAAGCATGAACTCTGCTCCAAAGGACATGAACTCGCATTGTCCGCAAATTCGACCAATTGAAGAATTTTGGGCCATTGACGAAGGCACATCTTAGAGAACATGTCTCGGCAGCAGACACCATTCTACAGTTTGAAAAAAGATAGAAAGAAAGTGTTAAAACTTGTCGCTAAGAAGTCTGTTCTGAATCTTATGAAGACCGTCCACAAGAAGGTGCATACATTCGCTAGATTGTTGATAGTAAGAACACTAACCGGATGCTGCTCGCTCGGATGGGTTAATATTGAGACACTAACCGGATGTTGTTACCTTTTTTTTTCCTTTTCCTTAACTATCGAGATTTTAAACCCTGGGCTGGTTCATCTTCCGTTGTAGTCACTCAAATACCTTTTCGGGTATTTTCTTTCGTAACTTGTCCGGGGGTGAGATTCGAACTCGTGACTTTGGTGTGAGAGGTATTGATGTTGTTGTTAACAACATATCTAATAAAAATAGAATTTCCAACATTTGTGTAGTATTTTTACTGAATACTGGGTACGTCCCAACTTTCCAAGGCTGCTAAAAGACATCGTTGGAGAAGTCATCTCAGATAAAGGCGAAATATATTTATTTATTTATTTATTTATTAGTCAACAGATAAAAATGTTTATCCCAATGACAATAAGATAAGACTGAATTACATACAACTATTAACACACACATCTTCGGAAACAACGCTTCTTAACCTCACAGGATACATTAAAATTAAACACGTTATAATAGTTCGACAAAAAAATTTCATTAGGGCCTAACTGACAAACGTAAACAATGGCTTCTTCCTTAAATTTCTCGTTATTGAAAACTCGCCTAATCAATCCACCACGATCATTTCGAAGAGGAAGTGTTCACCTATCCGATAGAGTTGGAGGCTTACATGGGAAGCTTTTGTGCCACGAGAAATTTACGGAAAAACCATTGTTTACGTTTGTCAGTTAGGCAGTTCTGAAGTCTGAAGGCAGTTCTGAAGTCTATTGTTCACATCCAGTGCATCCATTGCTTTCACAATTCGCTTATTGCTTGCTCTCAACTTAGTTTTCTAAACGCACTTCTAGGGAGTCGAAAAATTTCCCTTAACGAAAAATTCCTAGATCAGACCGGAAACCGACCCAAGTCACCTCCGGCATGGTTTGCTTTGTAGCTGCGCCTATACCGACTGAGCTAAGGAGGACTGCATAGTTTTGTGGTTTGTTAAGGTCAAGATTGATGTGGGTGAAGTGGAGATGCGTGAACAGTTTTGTACGCTCACATGGTAATTCCGGAGCTGTCCCATCGTGCTTTGGAAGCAGCATCTTAGACGCTTAAGGGTAATTTCAACTGAAACCTCAATATTTCAACGCATGATGTAGCGAAAAGGTTGGCGGTTCGCAAAGTCCAGATGGTCAAGAGCTGGAGGTTACAAGGTTCATGTTAGGTTCAAAACTTCACAAACCGCGACGAACAGCAGGCAAGACCCGTACTAAAGGTTGTACAGAATCAAATTGCACCAATTTTAAATGTCTGTAACTTTTTACCTGTTGGGTATTTTCTATTGAAATTTTGGGTGGAATTAGTTCAATGTGTATTTATTTAGGGTGTGTCAGGACAGGAGTTTTACACCGGGAAAGATTATGCTTTGAAATTTAGTAGTACATGACTTTACTGTCGTTCTAAACGTAACTGACCCATGTATATAGGAATTCCATAGAACATGGGACAAATATGCGTATAACAGTAGAAAAATT
This sequence comes from Aedes japonicus, assembly GCA_034211315.2. NCBI lineage: Eukaryota > Metazoa > Arthropoda > Insecta > Diptera > Culicidae > Aedes > Aedes japonicus. Next base: position 2,935 of record JASCZW010021146.1, read on the forward strand.
GGTAACTTTCATCTATAAATTAAACAGAGGACAATAATTGACTGCATTAGTAATGGATGCAAGTGTGAAACATTCGTCAATCGAACCGGGATACCCCCTTTGCTTACACTTACTAGGCTGTCTAAGACCCCTACTTCAGAAAGTAACCCTCAAATTTGGTAAATATTGACCTCCTCGACTAGAGTTGTGAGCAGTGTTTACTGAACGAATCATTTCCCAATGTAAACAATCTTTCGTCAAGCCCATTCCATCCACGCTGTCGTTCGTTCAGTCTCTACATGGAAAACACTCCACCTTTACGGGCTATTCATAAACCACGTCTACGAGAGGGTTTGACCAGGTTTGAGATGTTCAGAATTGAGTCAACGTGGTTTATGAACAGGCCCTTACAAGACGCCACACGTTAGCCAAACTAGCCCGGCTTTGATTTTCGTTACATTCCGCCAACGATCCCACGCTGTCGCGTTCGCTCGTATCGCAATTTTCCAATTCTATCCTCCATTCCCCACCAACCCTGATGACATTCTTATAGCCGATAGCCCTGTTGCTTTGACTCTTTTTGGGACTATTTACCTCCCAAGGCCTTTCACGCGAGCGACCATGCTCAAAGGGAAAACGGCGTGTTATTTTTAAAACCCGCTCGCCCATCGTTGGCCAACAACACAACGGAGGGGTAATTATTTGCCATTTTCACGACGACATCTCACACCGCGATTGATAGTCCTTCTAGAGAGAAGAGAAAAAAAATGTCGTACGCAACACGACACGAATTGTGACGAACCACATGTCACACCACACGCAAGTCTCCGCGTCTGGTGGGTATTAATAGGTTCCGGTGCAGGTCAAGTTGCCGTCTTCTTTCGACTAGCTTAAGTAGTCTCTCTCTTATTGGCTTCTTAAGAACATCACAAGGTGATAAACGACAGTAAACAGTGTGCCTTGAATTCTTGAATCGGATCGTCTACGCACTCGGGTTTGGTAAGATATCGTTGATGAAGCAGCTACCAAGGTGGTAATCGAAAGTGAGAATGTTTAATTATGGGCCCAGTAAATAAAACAAACAATCAAATAAATCGACGGGTTCGTCGCGGTTTGTGACGACGGTTGTTTGAGGAACGAGAATATGTGAAACAAAGCGTTGCGTGTAGAATGAATATACAAACGAAAAGGGAACAGAGGAAGATAAGCGGTCAGTTCCAGATAAGTACGGCGTTGTTGGCTGTTTGTTGTATTTCAACTATACATGAGCATAGGCTCTCAACGATTTGAATTGAATAATAACTGTCACATTTGTTCCTCCACCAGCACCATCAAGTCAGCATGCCAGTCGGTTGCGAGAGTAGTTGTGTGAAGTTTCTTGTTTTGGATTGGAATCAATGCAACTGCTGAATCATAAGAAATGGGATTCTCTTCCATTGGCTGAATGATCGGTGGCGATTGTGGATGGGTTCTTTAGATTCGACGGCATCGCTTAAAACAAACTTAATTTATGGTTCTCAATTGTGCATTCATTTTGCCTTTAAGTTGACATGGTTCTTAAGAATCTAATAAAATGCCATAAATAACTCCCTCCCCTCAGATATGTGATTTGGTCGCGATGGGTGGGCCTAAGCTGTTAGCATTGAAATGGCAACAAAAAACATATCCTCTCGTATTAACAGACGAACTAGCCAACGGCTGATAGTCTCTAAAACAAAGACTAATCAATCAATCAATCAATATCCTCTCTTAGGTATCACATCATAACTATTTTTATTTAATGCCGCGTCACATATCTTGCATTGATGTACTGATTTTACAGATGTGATCCACCGGACATCCTGTCTGGGAGCCTTGAATGTTGGTGCAGACTAGTGGGACTCTTTCATCATCCCCTCTAGGACGCAGATCGCGCGCGTGATCTGGAACTCAAGCCGTAGTACCTCCTCGTACATCGTGTTCCATAACACCGGACCCAGGATCGAACCTTGTGGATCGACTCTGTCCACCAATACACCGGCAATCTGCCATTCCTCGTTTTGACTTCCCTCGGCATGGTCGCATCGCACGCTCGTGTAAGTGTCATAACGAGTCGTTCGCCGCAAGGTCCCTGAGTTTCGCGTAAGTTTCTTTCCCTCTCAAGCGTCTCTACGTCAAAGTAGGACGTCCTCCATCTGCGGGCGAATGGAGTGGATGCTGCTCCTTCCGCACACTGCCTTGTATTGTGGACGATACAATAACGAAACTCCGTTTCTATTGTAGATACCCTTGATACCCACGTTGGCTAGGTTCACATTGAGCCTAGCCAAGGCTTCCAGAAGAATCTTGCCACTGGGGTTGGTAAGGCGGCTCGTCCATAATGTCGCCATATTGGACCTGTCCGTAGCCCAGTTTGCGGTGCCTGCTGTGGGTCGGAAATTATGGCGATATCCGATGCCGACTCGCGAACTGTCTGACACAGCAGTTGCTGGGCGGCCTCAGAATGGTTCAGGTTTAGTTGGGTTACCTGCGTTACGATTGGCTCGTTGGAATACCCTTAGCAGCCGGGCACTTGCCGTTCCCCTCCTAGCACTAGCGTCTGCTTCTGTGCTAGTTGTGTACGAATGTTGTCGTTAGGGACCTGCTGCTCGGACCCCCTTCGGACAACACGCAGGCTGGATGTCGCCTCTCTCTTTGCGGCCAGCCGGAGCTGGTCGCGAGGATGGACCCTCTGACCCCGCCGCCACGTTCGCGTAGGTTCGTTATTTGCCTTCTTAGAAGCGCCAGGTGCCGTTTCGCCCGGGGACTGCCTAGCCCGCTTGGAGGTCCCCGCCCCTATGGTAGATATGGTGGACTCTCCGACCGAGACGGATACTTCCGTCTGGGTCTAATTTGAGGCTATATTCCTCGCCCTTTCGGTGGCTGCTAACGTGCCAACTCTTTGGCACTCTGCTCAGCTAGGAGCTTGGCCTCCAGCTCTTCCCTCTCTTTCCATGCAGCCTGCACTGTCATGCATAGCCTAAGGAGGCTTAGTTTGATGTCCATCGCAATGTTGGTACGCGATGACGTAAAGTCAATATTTGGAATACTTGGGGTTTTACTGACATCCATCCCAATGCGCCGTATGGCGCTCCCTCCGTAGTCCGTTTAGCCGTTAAGGGGAGCTTAACGTTTCCAAGGTGCACCGCGGGGAGGCGAACTACATTCACACCTCAGGTGTTAGTGTCTGTGCGGTCCAAAATGCGATCAACCGGTTTGTTATGCATAACATATTGAAGGACTTACCCGGCCGTGGTAGAAAAACAGGTGCGTCAAACCCGAATTTGGACAAACAAATTTGACAAGTTTTTGAAGGAAAAAAGGAGGTATCCATCAGAGATTGCGTAAAAAAGTGTGGAACGACGATAGGAATGGTCCAACGCGCAAAGGAGCTAAATTCCCCCGAGACGTACCGGAAACTAAAATGTCCGAAACGCAGCCAAATTCAGGCGGATTCCGTGAAAACTCGGGCTCACAAGCTGTACGACGACGTTTTGAACAAATACGACATGTTGATTATCATGGATGACAAAACGTACGTCAAATTGGACGACAGGGCACTTCCAGGGGCACAGTTTTATACCGTGAAGCGTGTAAAGCGTGTCCTCCAAATTGTCCGCAAATAAGGCCCATTGAGAGTGTTGGGCTTCGATGAAAGGAAAGCTGCGGAAGAAGGCTAGAGGAGCAGATGACATCATCAAATTCAAAAAAGACTGGGTAAACGTAAGCAAAACAATCGACGGAACGGTTGTGCCAAACCTCTTGAGGAACATCAAGAAGAAGGTGCGAGAGCTGGCCAGATCTACCTAAAATTAAATGAATACTGTTGTAGTGGGCTTATTCGATAGTCAATAAATAATGTAAATGAATTTGAGATGCAAAATAAACAAAACATGTTTAAATACACCAATTTTTAGGTGTACTCATAATGAACGATGCAGTCCTTAGATAGGTATGTTATAGACAATGTGTTCAAGATTATTGACAATCGTAGGGAATCGACTGTTGGATTCACTGACTAGAAGTTTTATTAAATCTAAAAACGTGGTGCCATTCTTATTTTGTTATTTCTCACTTCAAAGAGCCATAATAAAAATACCACACATTATAACAATGCATTGTTATACCATTGTGGTATACACACAATTTTATAACGGCTTCTTTCTCAATATTCTTTCAATAATAGATAGGAACTAGGCGTGATGGAGCTTTCCTTTGCCGCCGAAGAGTGAATCTTATAGCTGAACACGACTCAAATAATTATTGTCAGGATGCACATGTATGTAAGACTTTGAAGCGATTTAACGACTTAAAGATTAGGATTAGACACAAAAGGAGGCAATGAACGGATAAGTAAATGTGAACTTTCCTACAATGGAACTATAGAATTTAACTGAATATCGTAGAAAACAAGAACTGACTAAGGCGGACAAAATGATAGGTGAATAAAACGTGGTAAGACGAGGTATGCATCAATGAGTTTCAGAGCACATACGAACTACACATCTATTAACTAAATTATAAATTACTGAAGAAGTTACAAAACGCCCTCTTGACCGTAACATTGACATACTAATTAAATAACATAAAGAGACGCAACGTGAGTCCCGTCAGTAATCCATAAAAATTATACTGTTGGTACTGAGACTTGTAACATCAGAGATTACAAAAACTGGTAGAGTTCAAATATCTCGACGACATTATGACAATTTATTTTTGACTAGAGAAAACTGCTCAAAAAGACTTTCACAGCGAAAAAAAACGAACTAAACTACAAAAGACTGTAAAAACAATGACAAACTAAATAACAAATAATAGATAGGAAATAGGCGAAAGACGAAACGACACAGCTTCGGAAAGACGAAACTGTTTCGGAAGACTAATAGCACATAAATGACACACTTTACGGACTGAACTACAAAAAATTAAAGAAATTACGAAACGCCATATTAAACTTGCAAACGTAAACCTGACCAACAAAATATCAAAAAGACAATTGAAAAAAAAAAAAACAGATGAAGGCCTCAAAAATCTCAAACGTGGCTCCTTCCAAGTCATTTGCAACAGCGTCTTCCTGGACGATATGTTCCGTGTACGGCTGACAAAAAACTACAAGGTACAGCCCAATTGAGTTGTGCGGAATGCTGACGTAGGAATACGCAGCAATGCAATGTTTAATTGGTTTCGTTCCAAATCTTATTCCCATACACTAAACGTTCGCACTACAACCTTAATTATTTGAAATAGCCTGTCCTGATATCTACATTTATACATCTTGCTTTCATTGGAGATACGTTATATCAGTCGGGAAGCTACGCTTTCAATCCGCTCGGAAATGTCAGTGACAAAGCTGTTCATAATGCTTATCGCTTTGGAGGAAACTACAGTATCGGGTTGCTTCAGCACCCCGTAGATGTGGTGCTATACGTTCTCTTCTTCCAAACCTTACTGCTGGAACTGTTTGCCTTCCGAGATGATAGAGCGAGAATGCACCATAAGAGCACATCCTGATGATATGATCGACGATCGATCACCTGGAGATCATTATCCTTATTGCGTTGTAGATTTGTTTGGGTTGTGGTCTGTTTGGGAATTAAAAGTCTATCATCTAAGTCGAAATAGTGCAAATGGAACGTTAGACCGGCATTAGCAAGTAAATATGAAATAAAATTCTATGGTAAACTCTTTAGATAGCATTTGGTGGCCCTGAAAAGGGCCGTTTGGTTTTAATGATGATACGGCCCCGGTGTTTCTACGATGGTTGAGAGGACCACTTTATTTAATGCGTAGAAGATCGTTATGGAACCACATACTTTGCAGCCATATGCTGCGACATTTTACTAACGCTTTCTCAACATTATTTGATTCCTATCGAGTAGCTAGGACTCTATCCAAGGTACTAGAACGTAAGAAACACTTTCAAGCACTGATTGGAATTTAAAGAGAAAGTTACCAGCATTAACCAACGAGTTATAACAAAATGATGACTGTGATAGGGAAATCATCACATACCAGCAAACAGCGGGCAGCGATTGTAAAAAGCAAACTTCAAACAAGTTATTTACCTATTGGTTATGTTCAATACTGAATCATTTTATGATTATTTTATGATTTCATAAGGACCTAATTGCCAAACGTAAACCATGGTGTTTTCCGCGAATTTCTCGTCATTGAATACTTGCCTAATCAATCCACTACGGTCGTTTCAAAGACGGAGAGTTCACCTATCCGATGGAATAGGAGGCTTACAGGCCACTAAAAATTTACGGAAGAAGCCATTGTTTACGTTTGTCAGATAGGCCCTAATGAAAAATATTTGTCGAAATGTTTATTATATACCGCCAGCAACTAATCCACTATGCACAACTAGAAACTACAACGAACCCAACCATATGATCGGTCTGACGTGTCGCAGTTCGGCTCGAACTATCCGTTCTAGAATTTCGTTCGTTCGTTGTTCAATGTTCTTTGTCAATTAGTCTGGGACGCGGCGTTTAATGAAGTCGGGACGCGGTCATTGAATTTTCAAACAGCACAAGACAAAATTTCAACCAAACAAACACTTTCGTTGGCAAACTGATGTGGTCGTCCTGAAAAGGACAGGTTTAGTTGACGGGAGAGAAACAGTTTGTGATTGAACTTGGGCTTTCTTCTTGGTCTTCTTGGTACAGTTTCTCGTCGTTGCGGGTGGCCATTTGCAGGTGACGTGGGGTGATTGATTCTTGTCTCGTTATCATGGGTGGCTTTTTCCCACCAACTCGTAGGCTTCAGCAGCCATGTTTATCGCAGCGAGGTTGGCGGGAGCATCGGCACCAACAGCCAACTGCACCACCGCCTCTCTGGGCAACGACTGCTCGCCAGTGCACCTCGCCAGGTGCTTGCTTCCGGTAACTGCTTTTCTACAGCCACTGCACAGCTGCACGACTGTCGAAAAACTAAATCGATATGCGAAGGTGTACCCCATCCATATATAACATTCATGGCTGCCTAGGAATAGGAGACGTTCTTTACTTAAATATGAAGTCTGTGCTAGGGAGGTACTTGGTATTCGGTTAATTTACTCTGAAAAATCGACATTCTAAGACATCTCCTGATTTTTGCGATTTGTTAAATAGTGTAATGTTAAGAAAAACAATAGTTTTTATTATTGAAATCGACGCGTAGAAATATTTCCGATCGACTGATGCAAACATTTAGAAAACGCTCAAACCTGACCGCATTTCGTGACGGTCGCAACAGATTTTTTTTTTCAATTGTACCCCAATATAGAAAACAAAGACGAAGTCCTACGTCAACATGATTCGACAGGATTTACGTAACGCTATCGTCAAAGGCCTGGCGCAGAGGTTTCTATTCTATTCAGAGTCCCGCCAAAAAACCTTAAAAAAAAGTCAATATGTGTGTGCCATTTTTATCAAATACACTCTTCATTCGAAGCGCATTTCTCTGAAATTATTTTACGATTATGATTTTGAAATGACCCATACCTGCATTATATTTTAAAAAGCATGCACTTCGGACCTCGAGCTCAAAGAATGGGTCTCCTTCCCCCTCTGCTTCTTTGGCCTCTGTCAGCACGTGACATCCGAACGCAGTCAGAGCATGATTGCAGCCATAACATTCCATTTCTTCTCGTGAAACCATAAATCCGTACCGTTCCTTTTGTCTCTACTAGCATCAAATTTACATACCGACTTCAACAACATTCCTAATTTATGCAAGTCACATCTGTTCGAGTTCTGTGCTTGTCTTGGCCAAAATGGCTGGAAGAATGCAATTCCTATCACGGGTTACATTACTTCAATGTGCATCAAACGAAAAACGAGCCAATCCCACCATTTTCGTTCAGAGCAAACTTTTAAATCATAAGTATAACTTCCCCAATGTCCGTCCCATGCATGTATAGTTTCAAGAAAGCATTCCTCCCTGATTTTGCGACACGCGCGCAACAGGCAGCTTCAATTTCAATGGATGAGGCGGGCTAGACCGGCTTCTCTCCGTTCAAGTCGGCAAAGGGTCAACAAGCATAGTCTTTCCGAAGCGAGCTAGCTAATTGACCGTCGAGTGTATTTTCGAACACATTCACCAAATGAATGGTCCGCCGCAGAGGTGAATTTCTACTGTGCTACCACACACTCAGCCAGGGAGAATCGTATGATCGCACTCCACACAAATGCAACTTGTTTCGAAGCCGGTCGAAGTGGTG
>JASCZW010021147.1:0-11127 GCA_034211315.2 Aedes japonicus
GATTTGTAGTGTCAAATGTTCGATATGTTATGTCTGTTTGTCTGTGATATATTTTTTTATTAAAAGGAGATGGATTAATATAAAAATAAAAACATTTTCTATAAAAAAAGTTAATGGTTTTAGAGTTAATCGATTTTTGTCGCGAAATTTGTCCATTAGTACCATAGTGCACTTGGTATATTTTGCACCACATTAATGGGATAGCATGCACCGCTTGTAAAAAGTAAAAACACAGCTATAAAAAGTTACTCATTAGAGGTGTAAAGTTGCAACATATCGCCACGTCCTCTTAGCTCTGTTTAGTTGTCAAGCAGCCAGTGGCTATAGAATAAAGACGTTGCGCAAAACGCTTGTGATATGTTGCCAACCTCCTTCATTATATACACGCTTTGGAAAAAAGTACTAAAGGAGCAGTTAAAGTGGGTAGCACGTTGGGTTTATTTGTGTTTATCTACCATTGGGTTCAAATTACTTACTTTTGAGAGTAGAATTTTACCAGATTTAAGATTTTGTATACCCAACATTGGCTTCATACATTTAACCGCTCCACTGAGTTTTTTTCTTAGCGTGTAGACGTATACATAACGACACAGTGCGTTCTGCCCCAGTTTTAGTTTCTGCATACTTTTGTCTAAATATTCTGAAAATACGAGGAATTATAGTGAAGTTTTGACACTATCTTGATGTTTGTTGTTTGCGATATAGTGAAGTGGATTTATTATAAACCATGATATTAACGCTTGTTAAAAGCATATTTGAATAACACTATTATTTACATGTGAATGAAACACTATTATTTACAATGTGAAATAGGAAGAATGCACGTTTAACGTTTCGAGAGGACCTACCTAGAATTTATCTTATTCCGAGAAACGCATAGATATAGTATGGCAAAACATTGTTTTGAAAATGTACACACTAGTAAAATGTCATGTAAATTTGGGTTCCCCTAAGACTAACACAAGCTAACGACCTTTGAGACATAAGAATCGGTCGAAAGAGACGACAAAATCGTTTCAATCTTACACACATTTTATCGGATTGCGTTTGTTTCTGCTTCGATATGCTTAATTTTAAATGTTTACGTCAAAAAATGTAAACAATTATTACGTTTCTTAAGGCAAATTAAATTCTATTTACAATCCTCATGTAAATTAAAAAAGGCGAGATGGACCGCGAGTGGTCTTAGCCGTCCAAACAGACACCACAAAGAAAAAATGTGTACATGTTTCTAATCCATTAGAACAATGTTAAACTTAGTGCATTTAATGTCAAAAATGACCCAAGACTTTGACCCGCTCTCAAACCCTTATTTCTGAACCGATATTTAAGAGGCGAGGAGACTACTACAACAAAAGCTGTTTGGAGTAGCTGGCGACCAACCATTCAACACCAATGAATTATTGCGACCTTCGTTAGAGCATGTCGCAGCAACCACAAAAAGAATAATCCTAAAGATTTTAGTCAATTATATTGCCTTCATTGATAGCTGCAATGGAAGGAAATGATCAATTTTATGTTTTACAAACTTCGACAGATTAAACCCAGAAACCAACCCAGACCAGTCCCTTTTTTTAATTTCCTGTAATAAAAAATGAAAATCACGCCATCTACTTATGACAAAGATCGTCAGGAATTATGTAAATACTGTAAATTCATAATTTCAAAGTCATATCAGATCCATATTTTTCTATCGAGCTGAAACAGTAGCTCATTTTTTTTCAAATTGTCAAACCCGGTCTTAGTTAGAACCTAGGACAGGACCTGTCAGCTCAGAGAGAGATGACCTCTTATAAATTTATGATTGCTTTGATACGGGGGTCGCTCCAATGTTGCCAGATATGTTTACAGAGTAATCCCATTGAAAATAAGTAACTAAAAACTTTCTTTTGTCGTTCGGGAAATGAAGCTGCATCAAACTAAACGTTAATTATAAGGTTTCATTAAATTTCATTGATGCTTACGCTGCAAATTCTGCTGTGGGGAGAAAGGCTCAGTATAAGAGCTGTAATTTTTTTGAATATCAGTTTTGCTGGTTGATCAGCAATCTTGGTTTTGCTGTATGTATTGCTGAAATTACAGCACAAAAAATCAGCAAAACTTTGCTGTTTTCCAGCAATAAAAATTTGGTGTGAGTTGTCACAAACGAAAAAAGTGAAAAAACAGTGACTACTAGCAACACCGCCAAACCAACAACAAACTGCCTGCTTGTAACATAACCCGACGGAGGCGGTAGAGGCGGTTGTCAAAGCGACCAATGAAAACGGTCTTTTTGACAGGTAAATGGTCTTGTTTTTGCACTAACAGCTGGCAGGTCCTGTCCTAGGTTAGAACCCGAAAGCTAACCACCTCTAGTGAAAATGTCAGGGCAGTTTTTGTAAACACACCTCTGGATACAATTTTCTCGTTGAGAAGCGGAAAGATTCCATATTGATGATCTTGATTAGCGTGAGCAATCTTCAGTTGGTGATAAAATGGCCTCAAAAATGTGTTTACAATTAGCGTGCATGTCGTTTTTACATATAGCTCTTGATTCCATGTTAACAATCCAGTTAGCTAACTACTTACTTATGTTGGTCCAAAGTCCTAGTAGGACCGCACCTGCGTCACGATGTTTCTCAATAGAGCTCGGATGTGGGCTACATGTCTCCAGTTCCCCGAATGTCCTACACTTCCAAGTTCTTGCTGCACTTGGTTTAACCACCTACCTCACTGCGCTCTTTTTCGTCTTGTACCGGTCGGATTCGAAGCATACACCATTTTTGCGGGGTTTTTGTCCGACATTCTTCCAACATGTCCCGCCCACTCGAGTTAGCTATACGTGCTTTTACTTTTCGATGAATAGTACAACTATTTGTACCATTAAATCAAAATGTAATACTTACAATTTCTGTCTTGCTGCTGTTGTGGATTAATATTTTTGAAAGTTGCTGCTTGACTTACTACACAGTAATGTCGCTATCAGAATCAGAAGTTATAAGTGAAACGCCCAACGCACGGAAAGAAGTGGCCACCTTGCCTTCCGTCTCCAGTTTGAGCTTCTGTTGAATCTCTTATCCAGAAGTGCTAGAATCTTGTAGATGTTTCCTCGATCATATTCGGCTGATACAAAGTAGGTCACGAAAGCCGACTTTTTTAGGCCAGGGTGGATCAGGTAATGCGAACAAACCAAGTGTTTTCACTGTTCTCGCCATAGCTGCAGTAAACAAACCGAGAAGGTATCAAATTTCCATAGTATATCGGCAACTAGTATATACTGACTATTGACGGATGAACCGACCACCAGGTGGCCGGGTAATCGCATGATAAATCGGAACATTTAGTCGCCATATTTAATGCACGCTTTATTATAAGTGTATAAGAAATCCTGAACTTTGAGCCATCGAACGGTACACAAAATTTAAAGTTTCAAAATTGATCTGTTTAGGCCCAACCGGAATCGGTTCCAAGGATCCCGGTGAGGTCTAATCTCCTGGTTGGTCTATGACATGATGTTTTTGAAGATCTGTATTCGAAATTGTGAATTTTGAGCCGTTGAACGGTACAAATAACGACTGTTCCAGAAAGTATAAGCATACCTTATTTTAACGGTCACTTTGAATACAATGAAATATTACAACATGTTTTGGCTACTTCCTTTTGTGTGCACATTTCTGAAAGACATAGCATCAAAAAAGTGCCCAGTTTTGTGTTACCTATCAAAATGCGCGGTCTTACTCCGGAACAACGAAAAAGTATCGTGCACAAATGGTGCACTGTGAGCGGACTCTCCTTGAGAAAATTTGCCAAGGAAGAGAGTGTAAGCGTCGGAGCGGTACGATCTACAATTCGAAAATATAGAGAACAGTGTACGTTTGAAGATGCGCCGAAGAGTGGTCGGAAATCCGGTCCTGTTAGTCCGGATATCGATAAGAAGATCAAGGATGCCTACAAGCGAAAACCAGCTACTTCCGTTCGGGATGTTGCGAAAAAACTAGAGACCTCGTCGAGTAACGTCATGCGTGCCCAAGAAAGACTTGGGCTAAAACATACCGGAAGCAGAAAAAACCCAAAAGGAACCCTAAACCGGCCACGTCTGTAAAACCACGGGCCAGCAAACTCTACGATTTGTTATTGTGTAGAAATTCTAGGTGCATAATAATGGACGATGAAACATATGTGCAACTAGATTACAAAACACTTCCCGGACCACAATTCTATACTGTAAGCGAAGACAAAGACATCCCCGAAACGGAGAAGCCAATTTTTACCGGTAAATTCGGTAAGAAGGTTATGGTTTGGCAGGCAATATGCGAGTGTGGTAAAACATCTAGTCCGTACATCACAACGGAGACGATGAACACTCAGAAATACGTTAAGGAATGTCTCCGAAGCGATTATTACCAGATTATCAGGCAGCACGAAGGTCAAGTAGTGTTTTGGCCTGATTTGGCGTCAAATCATTACGCAAAGAACACTTTAGAATGGTACAAAAGTGAAAATGTATGTTTCCGCCGAACTGCCTGGAGGCAGTGCCAATCGAGACTTTTGCGGCTTTAACCAAAGCAAAGCTTCGAAACTCATAAAACCAGCGGACGACATCCAAAAATTTGAAAAAGATTGGCCAAAATTGGTCAAAATGGTGGGAAGTACCACTGTGCAGAAGCTAATGGGTCATGTTCGAGGAAAAGTTAGGAGTCTTGGCTATGATTAAATATTTTGATTAAACGAGAGTAAAATATCACATAAATCACAAATACAAATATGATTTGCCAAATAAAATTATTAAAACGTAAAAAAATACATGACTTTTTTGAATCCTAGAGGGTTTAAGCTGTTTAGTGGAATACTTGTAACTATAAATTAGAAGAAAAATTAGTAATCTAATTCGACTAAGTCGAGTTATCAGTACGAGACACTGAAGAAGTCTGCACATTGTAGACGAAATACGCGTATCTGTCGAAGATAAGCAAAGGTAGTTGGAATTAAATGGAGATTACTAATTTTTCTTCCAATTTATAGTTACGACTTTTTTGTTATTTTAAAAATGTACTTATACTTTCTGGAACAGTCTATATATGAGGTTCCATAATTGTCCCCTTCAGATGTATACCGGAACCGGTTCTGGCTCAGGGTTCCTATGTCTCCAGAATGACTTGTCGTTTAAAGAATCCATAACTTTTATTTGATGCAAAGGTATCAAAAATTGATTCAAAAATAAAGATTTGAGAGCATGTGAAAGCATTGGATCATTGTTGACCCCGAATGCACTATCCTTAACTTTTTTTTTGTAGCGTCACTCCTAGGGGTCGCTGAAAGCTGTAACTGCCTCAAATGTGTTTTTTTTCCAAAAGTTAGGAAAATTCAGAAAATTTCAAATCCCTAGTTTATTCCGTTTAGGCTTTTTTGATGTGTTGTTTGGTCATAACCGACCCCAAATGCACAAGGCAAGTTTTCACCACTATATGCAAGAAATATTGAAAATCTTGATTGAAGACAGGATATATTGACCTTCCTAGCTGTACACTGGACAAATTACATATGATGCTGTAATTAAATTGTTATTAAATTGGTCATTTTGTTTTGTATTGTATTTTCTCTTTCGCTTCAAGTAATGTGTTGAGCTGACTATAGTATAGTTGAGATCGTATGAAAATGATTCGGATAATTTCCTGAGTGTAGGAGTATGATTTAGCTTGCCACAAAATTGTCATAACTAGAGGTATAATTTCTTAGAGGCATTCTCCCCAAGAAGTACCCAGACAAGATCAAGGGAGTTTTCAGATTTTCTCAGATATTAAATGAGTCTGGTTTCATGGACGTGGGATATTCCTGTTATTAAAGTCTGTCCACGTTAAATTTTGGACACTTTTCTTTCTGTGTAGATTTTGAATTATTTCACAGATAGATAAATCATTTCATTTATATGACAGCTGAAACTCTCCATGTTTTTTCGTGGTACAACATGTTTACATGCTTGTTACATTCAGTAAAATGGCGTCGAATCAAGTGGAAGTGCGCAAACGCATTTTGTACGAACGGTTGCAAAATCCGATTTTATCGGTACGCGATCTTGCCAAGAAACTAAAACTACCGAAAAGTACCGTATTTTGTGTTTGCAAATCATTTGACCAGCGCTTGGCTGTTGATCGAAAGGTTGAAGTGGACCAAAGGAAATTATGCTCTCTACAAATGGACATGAAGGTGGTAGCCATTATTGCGAAAAATCCCAATCTTTCTGTGCGAAATTAGGAAGTCAAAATAATAAGTACATAAAGTGAAGCAAAAGCAAGGACTGAAGGTGTATAAAGTGCAAAAGCTGGCCAACCGTGATGACAAGCAAAATTTCTCTGCAAAAAGTCGTGCTAAGGAGCTTTACACAAATGTTTTGCAAACATTTTTTTGTATCATAATGAACGACGAAACATACGTACTCGAAGACTTCAAACAGCTTCCGAGTTTGGCTTTTTACACCGTGATGCAAAGGAACGCCGTTGCCGAGCATTTCCGGACAAAGAAATTTTCGAAATTCCCGAAGAAGTATTTGATTTGGGAGGCCATATGTAGTTGTGTTCGAAAATCTTAAAGTTTCGTCTCTACCGGCACTACCAATACGAATGTGTACGAGAAAAAATGTCTGCAAAAGCTGTTGATACCGTTTATTAGGAGCCTCGACTGCCCAGCTCTGTTTTGGCCTCTTGTCACTATGGAGAATCCGTCCTGAAATGGTATGGTAGGTACAAGAGGTCAAATACGTGCCAAAAATAGCCAATCCACCAAACTGTATAGTTTGGTACTTTGCCCAATAGAGAATTACTGGGCTTTATTTAAGCGGACACTCTTCAAAACTAAGAAGATAGCAAATGGTACTGATGATTTAAAAAGCGGCGGGTGCATCCGAGGAAACCGTACGGAATAAGATGGTGGATGTGCCACAGAAAGTTCAAGAGTTTGAAACTCTCTACCTCACCTTCCTTGGTCCAAACATATAGAGTAAAGATCACAGGGTTGTTTTATGTACTATCTGACAGCATATAAGCACTGACAAATCGACATGAGTGACAATAGAAAATGTAACTAGAAATTAGAAGAAGAATTAGTATCTTCCATTTAATTCCAACTACCTTTGCTTATCTTCGACAGATACGCGTATTTTCGTCTACAATGTTGCAGACTGCTTCAGTGTCTCGTACTAATAACTCGACTAGTACGAGACACTGAAGAAGTCTGCACGATTGTAGACGAAATACGCGTATCTGTCGAAGATGCAGCAAGGTAGTTGGAGTCAATGGAAGATACTAATTCTTCTTCTAATTTCTAGTTACAGGTATTCCACTAAACAGCTCAAAACCCTCTAGGATTCAATAGAAAATGTCTAAATATTACTGTTCAAATCATATTACTGACATCTATCTTCGTGTTCACTGAAAACGTTTATTGAAGCCACGAACTCTCTTGGGAACTTGATAAAACGGTTCATGTCTGAGCTATTGTGGACACATCTATTTGATCTAGATAACATGATTCTACAGATGGGGTTTTGACAGATGGGATCGCTGCACATTTGAATCGGTCGTTATGGATTCTTGATCAATAGTGAAGATTGAGTTTCAAGTGTCGGTTTGTCGGTGATATAAGCAAGGCAACATGAACACAGTATGAATAATAAAAGGTTCATTAATCAGGGTCTCAGCCAACCAGTTTCATCAACCTCACCGATTCTAACGCTGGAAAGATTTCAGAAATCGAGGGGTGGGAAATTTGCTGTTCCTTAATTTAGTGTTTATTTTCCTAATGTAGAAACCTACATAAACCTGCGTGATCACATGTGTTCTATCTGTTCTTTTTGTGTTATATTCTTTACATATTTTATTAGAGTGTTGTCTTTCTTCGTGCATGCATGCCAAATGGCTACTTGAGCCAGCGCGACTTACAGTTTTGGTGATGATAGAGATGCCAGAGGACTGTGGGAGGGCATCAATTTCTAAAATGGCCACTAAAAAACTAGAAGGGACAGCCCAATGGGGTTGTACGCAAAGTTGACGTAGGACTACGAAGCAATGTGCAATCTGAATCGCTTGATTGTTTAAAGAGTGGCCCAAACTGGTTTCCTTCCAAATCTAATTCCCATACGCTAGACGTTCTACACTACAACCTTTATTGATAAAGCCTGTCTTGGTATCTACATTCATACATCTTGCTTCCAATGCAAATAATATGTGTGGCATATGATATCAAGATACTCTATATCACGTAATATACCTTGTAGTGCCAAGGGAAAAGCTTCTGCCACCACCTCATTTCGTCATGAAGCTGGTTTACTTGACCACGGCTTTGGTTCGCTCGGAAACCTCGAGTTTGGCTAGCTCTCCCGGCAGCATGATCGAGAGGCGTTCTGAGTTTCCAACTTGCTGCAGATGATTGTGGTCTGTTCGGGTATTCAAAGTCTATTATTTCCGATAGACGTCTAGGTCGAAATAGTGCTGTTTGAACGATAGACCAGCATTGGGAAGTAAATATGTAAGAAAATTCTATTGTTTACTCTTTAGAAATCATTTAGTGGCCCTAAAAATGACCGTTTGGTTTGAATAATGATACGGCTCTGGTTGTATTTTCTACGATGGTTGAGAGAGCCACAATCTTTAACACGTAGAAGATAAATATGGAACCACATACTTGCAGCTATATGCTGCGACATTTCACTTTCTCAAAATTATTTGATTCCTATCGAATGATTGAAATTTCAAACAGCACAAGAGAAATATTCAACCAAACATACCCTTTAATAAGCAAGCTGATTTGGTCGTACTGAAAAGGACGGATATAGTTGACGGAAAAGAAATTTTGTTCGCGATTGAACTTGGGGTTTCTTATTGGTATTTTTGGTTCAGTTCCTCCTCGGTGCGGGTGGCCAACTGCAGTGACGTGGGATAATTCTTGTCCCGTTGTTCTCACGAGTGGCTTTTTCCCATCAACTCGTAGGCTTAACCAACCTTATTTCTAGCAACGAAATTGATGGGTGTATCGGCCCAAACAGCCAACTGCACCAACCTTTCTGGATGAGTACTGCTCGCCAGTGCACCCTCCAGTGTGCTCGCTCGCCTACAGCAGATTTGGTCCTGTACAGCACTACCGCTACCGTAAGACTGAATCAACGTCGGATGCTATTTCACGAAAGAAGGCGGTACCAACGAAGGTAATGTGATACAAATTGCATCAAAGGGGACGAACTTCAGTTATTGTGCCACAATAATTAGTTTCAATTAGGGCACCGTAGGTGGATGATTTTCATAACAGAAATATGTATGTATAATTTGCTTGCTACCGCCAGCAACTAATCCGCTATGCACAACTAGGAACTACAACGAAATCAACATGGTCGTTCTCTAACGTGTCGCAGTTCGGCTCGAATTAGTCCCTTCTAGAATTTCGTTCGTTAGTTGTTCAACGTTCTTTGTGATGCACTCCAGGACGCAGAGTTAAATAAATGCCATGTTCAGCCGTGACGCGGTAATTGAATTACAAACAACACAATAGAAAAATTCTACCAAACAAACTCTTAAGATAATAAACTGATTTTGTCGTCCTGAAAAGGACGGGTTTAATTGACGGGGGAGAAATAGTTTGCGATTCCACTTTGGTTGTTCGGGAATTTTGTCTCAGCAGCCATGTTTCTCGCAGCGATTTTGACGGGAACATCCGCAATTGCAAACTGCACCAACGCCTGTCTGGGCAACGACTGCTCGCCAGTAAAGCCACTGCACAGCTCTACGACTGTTGTAAGACTGAGACAAAATTCCGCCAAGCGCTGGTATGTTATGGCGTCGGATGCTATTGCACAAAAGAAGGCGGTACCAACGAAGGCAGTGTGATACAAATTGCTTCAAAGGGGACGAAAATGGTTACATTGTGCCACAATAATTAGTTTTAATTAGTGCATGCTAGACGGATGATTTTCTTAACAGAAATATGCCTAATCTGCTTGCCATTGACAGCAACTAATACGGTATGCACAACAAGGAACTATGACTAACTCAACCACATGGTCGGTCTCTGACGTGTCGCACTTCGGCTCGAATCAGCCCTTCTAAAATTGATGAATCCAGGTTGAATAAAGAAGAAGACACCGTGTGGACCGTAGGGCGAATTTTTTTAAATGCTTCTAAATAATTCAAATGAAATTCTTATTAAAAGCGGTTTGTTGTATAATGGAAGAAAAATCTAAATCTACTCAATAAAGACATTTTCAGCCAAATAAAAATAAAATAAAAATAATGCCTCTATTGTAAAGTTCTGGATTTTTCTTCCATCATACAACAAACCGTTTTTATTTATGATTTCATTTGAATTTTTTAAAAGCATTTTAAAATGTTCGTCCTATACTTTAACATGGGAGCTGTCAGATTTATCAACATTCGATGACTTCTTCTTTCATAAACCTGGATTCGACCATTTCGTTCGTTAGTTCTTTGTGAAACACTCCGGGACGCGGCGTTTAATGAATGCTATGTTCAACCGTGACGCGGTAGTTGATTTACAAACAGCACAAGAGAAAACTTCAACCAAACTCTTTACAGGTATACCTCGATAGTATGTACGTACATCAACATTCACACTTCAAATCGAAATTGCATAAAAACTACTGTTTGTATCTGAAAACTTGTATAACCAAAAAAAAAAAGCAATCTTTTACTCTGTCTTTTGGTTGTATTAGATTTTCGATACAACCAGTATTATTTATGCAATTGCGATTTGAAGCCAGAAAGGTGATGTACGTACTATCGAGGTATACCTGTAGTTAGTAAGCTGATCGCCCTGAAAAGGACGGATTTAGTTGACACGGGAGAAATAGTTTGCGATTTCCCTTGGGCTTTCTTTCTTCGTTCAGCTCCTCATCGTTGTGGCTGTCCATCTGCAGGTGATGTTGGATGATTGATTCTTGTCTCGTCACGGGCGGCTTTAGCAGCCATGTTTCTCGCAACGAGGTTGGCGGAAGCATCGGCACCAACAGCAATCTGCCCAAACGATTTGCTTAGCAACGACTGCTTGCTAGTGCACCTTCCTGGGCTGCAGGACGTTTGGCAGGACACCATTCTGTGCTGGTCACATCGGAGAAAATAATGTCAGCTCCTTGTCGTTGCGGATGAC